>CAJHNH020001228.1:62500-152500 GCA_905116865.2 Candidula unifasciata | reverse complement strand
ATGATAATTGCTACTACCTGTAACGGTCAGAGGTACTGTCGCTGATGCTTTCAGTTCCGATACCCGCTCCATTAGACACATTTTGAATCCAGATTTTCTTGGCCTGTTTCTTTATCTCTTCCCTGTACCGCGCTTTTGAAAACGTACTATTTTATGAAAAAAAGTCGTCTCCATGTGGGATGCAATTTTTTGTTTTCTGAAGCCCTACCTTGGCTTCTGAATATAGTCGGGCCATAAATATGGCCTAGGCCATAGATCTGGCCTAACGGCTGAAAGGGGTTTCTGGGACCTCTACACCAGTGATCGACATCCGAATGGTGACACTTTGTGTCACCGGGCGTTTATCGCTTGTGTGATGTCCTAGTGGGGTAAACTACCTACCTACCCAATCTCATCAGACATCATTCTGAATCCAGGTTTTCTGGGCCCGTTTCATGTGCTCTTCCCTGTGCCGTGCTAAGTGAACACGATAGGGAAGGCCAGATCTTATTACATGTACATACCATTGAATATTACGTATTGTCACTGCTGTAGGGGGTTGCCTTGTCTCGAGGCAGGGCGTCCACCTTGAGTGCTGGAGGTCACTGGTTCTGGCTCCGGGGAAGGCTGGGATTTTTTCACGTGGACTTCTAATAATTTCCCCTGGTCTCTGCTTTGTGTCGGCTCTGTGGCTAAGTCGATGCAAACGCTTCGTAATGCCGGGATGCCGGGTTCGATCCCAGCTGCGGACCATGCGTCTTGCGTTGGTTTCGACAGTGGTATCAAGAAAGTCGACCGTCCAGAAAGCAATGGCAAATTTGGTCTTTAATTTGCTTAGAAAAACCACAAAACAGCCAGGGGCTGCTGTGGTTGGTTCTGCAACGTCCTGTAAAGGATTTGAAATTTTGCAAATACATTGAAATAAATAACCTAACAGTCTAAAGAAAAATGTCTTCTGCCCAAGAGCGAAGAGATAACTGAAATATTGACATTTATGTAAGATGTGATTTTCAAGAAAAGAATAGTACCTAATTGTATAATAAAAATCAAAGGTGTTATTTTTGGACAAGCATAGACATTTAAGTATCTAGGCACAGGGAGAACATCCGATGGAAGATGTAACGCAGAGAAAAAGAAAAGAATAGGACAGGCTAAGAATGGCTTTTATAAAATGAAGAACATTTTGTGCAACAAATCTAAGTCACTGGAGGTTAGGAAAAGAATTCTCGCATGCTATAAAGAACCAGTTCTAACATACTGATGTGAATCCTGGACAGTTAATAAACAAGCCAAACAATACCTTGAGGCTTCGGAGATGTGGTTTTACAGGAGAATCCTTATAATTCCTAAGATATCAAAAGAGAGCAACCCAGATGTTTTGAAAGAGGTGAGTACTTGAAGACAACTTATCACTAAAATCAGAAAGAGACAGCCATAATTTTGTTGTCATTTAATGGGAAGAAGGAAACTGGAACCTTGTGTGACCACTGGAAAAAATCTTAGGAAAGAGGGACAGGGTAAGGCAGCCGAGAAGATTCTTGTCAGCGTTTTGTCATGGCACGGAGGAATGTCAACACACTAACTAATACACTTAGTTGCAGATCGACGATTGTGGAGAGGCATGATTGTCACGTAAGTTGGCAAGACACTTCATATGATGTAAGTAAGCGAAAGTGACAGTATAGCAGTGGTTGATGTGGTACATTAAGGAAGCAGTTGATTATCAATCCGTCTGCAGTGAATTTGGAGCCCCAAGTAACGTCTAAAGATTTACTTCACCTCCACAACAAGGACTACAAAAGGAGCTAGACTAAGTAAAATTAGAGAATAAGACGAGATTATGACCCAAAATAAAAAAAGTTGTAAGTAAGCGAAAATGACGTCACCGGCAGTGGTTTGATGTGGTACATGAACGGAGTAGTTAATTATTTAATTCGTCTGCAGTAAATTTGTAACCTCGTAACATCTAAAGACCTACTTTCATCTTCACAACGAAGTATACAAAGGAGCTAGACAAGGTAAAATTAGAAAAACTAAGAGGAAAAAAGGGCTTCATTGTTAATAAAGTTTAAGAACCACTGGGCCAAGATTGAGAGATAATGAAACTAACCCACCTCTACATAAAATCATAAACATTGTTCTATTTTACAGTCAGTGTCAGGAGAACGATTACACTGATCACAGTTCAGCAATTTAGAACCAGGAAGTTCCCCTTTGCTTGTGTCACTCCTGTTCTTGGCTGGTATGTTATAGAAACTTTTGTTGCGTCTTTTTACACGTACCCTGCTGTATAACATTTTACCCATTTCTAGAGTGTAGGTCGATGAACTGGACGCAGTTATAAAAAAAAAAAGTTAGTTGCGTATCCTTTACCGAACGTTGCAGAACCAACTCCCGCATTTTTTGGCTGTTGTGGTTTCTCTAGAGAAATTCTACAATCAGTAGTTTGTCATTGTTTCTAAACGGTCAGCTCTCGGTAGCACTTTCTGGAAAGTTTTATGAGAAGGTAGACAGCAATTGAAGATTGCAGAGAGCATTTTATGATGACATGGACACATATAAGTTATTAGCTACTTTCCTCTGAAATTCAGCTTCCTTCTACACAATTAGTCGGCTCTGTGGCTAAGTCGATGCAAACGCTTCGTAATGGTGGGATGCCTGGTTCGATCCTAGCTGAGGGCCATGCACCTTGCGTTGGTTTCGACAGTGGTATAAAAAAAAACCGACCGTCCAGAGGCACTGGCAAACTACTGGACGTAAATTTGCCTAGAGAAATCACGCAACAGCCAGGGGCTGTTGGGGTTGGTTCTACAACGTCACGACACGCATATAACCTCTACTCATTTAAACGGAAGTGTGTATTAAATAGTTATGCGTGTTTTGCCCATATTTAAATACCATAATGTAGTCCTCATTTATTCAGTCCATTTTGTGGTGTGTCCTTTTTCTCGCCGTCGTTCTGTTGATAAAGGCTAGAGCCTTGTTTCTATGTGTTGTAATTAATTCTGTAGAAACTTACACATACATTTTATATATATCTACATGTATGTGCCGTTCTACGTCACAACTGAATCGCAGTGGATTCCGATCTATCTAGCTCTCTCTAGCCTGTGCAGTGTTTGTGTGTGTGTGTGTGTGTGTGTGTGTGTGTGTGTTTGTATATATCATGTATGGAATCTGGTCAGCCACTTCTGGTTTTTTTTTTTATCGTTCGTCGAGGCGTTTTAGAAATATGTCAGCATGCGAATCTTATGGCGAATTTCACGATATAATAGCATACTAGAGAAGTAAGGTCACACAGTGCAGTAAACATTGCTACGTTTTCACAATCGATGTCCCGGTGCAATGATATTCCCATGTGTGCTCTTTCCTCTGATGCAGCAGCCAGTCATAGTCACCTCTACTGATTGTTCACATGAGGAGCTCGTTATAATGTTTCCTATCTCAGCTTCGAAGGCGGCATAGACGAGCTTCACCATAATTTACTCCTATGTCACATAAACGTATCAGTGTCAGAGATTCGTCCTTATGCACTAACTTTATCCGGATAGCGTTGTCAGCGCTGCACGGGTGGATGGCGTGGCTGATCTAAATGAGTCAGGGGTAGACCAGTGAGAAGGTGGGGACACAAATTCGACATACCTAACATAGAAGCAGCAACGTATTTGACAGCGAACAAATTGACAGTTTGTTGTACCATAATAATATAAGTGACGTATCGATGTCAGGTGGTACCCTATGCGAGAAATTTCCTGACATATCCCTCCCTGACCTCCAAATTGAAATTATGAAAAAGAAGGAACAAAATAAGATAGTTACAGTCATTTCCATGTTTACAATTTAAACATTGTGAAGATAATCGCTTAAAACCCCTTTACACCTCTAAATGTTTTCTCTGCACGTTTTTGATGACATTATCAAAATCAATTCCTTTTGGTAATTTGTTTTCAGCTGACAAGATGGCTAAGCCGGAGAGCCGAGCTTGACTCCTAATTGATCCAACTAAGGTAACTATTGATTAAATTTAGTTTTGCTTAAAATCCCTTCACATGATTCTACCGAAACACATAACGTTATTTTTAAGAATCTTAAGATTAAAATCACATTTGTCACAAAATCTGAAAGTTCAGATTCAACAAAGAAGTGAAGAAAACTAAGAAAAACCTTATAAAAGTCTACTTTTGAAACTTCAGTAGCTTGTAGTTGTTCTCTAAGTCCTGGAATCTCTGTAAGAATACTATCTCAAGAAAATTCATCATAGTTGACGACTCTATAATAAATGTGGACGTTTGTATTTTAAAGTTGTGAAATTCTTGGGCTCGAGAACTACAAGCCGAATTGATATACACTTTCCATATTTTTGCTGCAAGTGTCGATTTCTTGTTAAACCTGTCAGTGCCTTCCAAAATTGATCTTTTTAATTCTTTCTTAATTCAACGTTCTCATATAACACTGGTGTCACGTGCCTTTATTAGGGTTTCCCCTAGTGAACCAAAAGGACACTCTGAAGTAGTTCAAGCGTTGATATGTTGGCTCGCAATGTTCTAGGCTGCATCCCGTAGCTCTAAAGAACATCTGACTTATTTATGGCACTACAGAGTTTATAAATAATCCTAGGCGCACCTTTGTCTGACTTCCCCAATTCTTTTAAGCCTCCAGACTAGACAGTATTCCTATACTAGTCAAATTAACACAAAATAGAATGAATTACAACAATACAAGGATTTTTCCAGATAACTTAAGAACTGTGAAGGATTGACACTAACCACAGATTGTAAAATAACAAAACATCATGTAGGCCTAGTTAGTGCAACACAAGTAAGAATGTAAATAAATGGATTCATGAAGACAAAGTAAACTTTCTAGGGAAACAAAGAAGTCCGTACTCCAAATAGACTCATTTGCCACTAGCAGCAGCAATTAAAATCATTGCGAAACTGTGGAATTTTGGACCCAAGTAACTGGCACTTGGTGTTAGTAGTTGCTGCGATTTCTAGCCTTCACAACTTATCTGTCCAGGAGGTCCTGTTCATCCGAAGTGGAGCATCCTCCAACAGTTGACACTGAGAATGTTTGAAGTCTTGTGAATGCAACATCAAATCACCACGTTTATAAGCCACTGGAGTCGGAAACAAACTTGAATACAATCGTTTATGATTTATTAGTGTTTATTGCATTAAATAATCTCTTCAAGAAAGAAAGTTCTTTGTCAATTTTAAAATGTTTTATATTAGACTCTACGCCAACATCTGGTCGCGGCAGTTTTTAGCAGCATGACGAGATAACAAGCCCCTGGGTTAAGGATACAAGCTGATGGTGAACATCGAGGAACAGTGGACAGTTGTAGTCTCATGTAGCCCTAGACCTTGGTACATGGACATGAGTGAAGGCTCACTGAGGATTCCTCATAATGTAGGCTATAAGCTGGTTACACTTGATGAGTGTCAGGATACTGATCGTTGACCTGGACTTCAGATATTAATAACAGCATGTGAGAAAGAGTAAAATCAGAGTTCGCAATTGCTAAACACCATACCCTGTTTACTACCCATCCAAGTTCCTATAGTATTTCAGCTCAGCTGTCTGTTCTAGGCTTTCATAGACCAATCAGGTCCTTAACAACCCCAGGATGACCAGAGAAAGTAGTGAGGTTAGCAAGAAACTATGTTCTCTCTAATGATGCTTGCTTGTGACAGCGACAGTGTGCATAAGCCTATATAGGGAAAACACTATTTCTTTTCTATAATAGAGTACTTATACTTACATAAGTATACCACGAACATAAGAATTAAAATGAATGGAAAATGTAATAGCATCCGAAACAGGATACTCCATTCTCACCCTCCCGCAGCCGTTGCTATGTTTACATACGGTCCGGGCAGACGAATCATATTTTAAAATAGATACGTAATGTCCAAGCTGTCTGGATGATCTATCGGGAGAGTATGAGGAGAAAACTTTTATCGGCTTGTAGGTGAACGCTATGGTTCGCGCTTTGCTGCAGTTTGAATGGGTTGATAGCCAAGATCTTTTCCTTTACATAGCCACATATGTCTTACACTCAGCAGTAGGGCTGAATGCTTCAGTACTGATAATCTAAAATGCACTTACCCATGCTCAGGAAGTTCCCAGGTGAATCAGTGACTTTTAGACAGAGTTAAGCAGATAGACAGACAAGGCAGCAAGCCGTCTATTTAGTCTGGAAGCTCAGTCAAGAATGAGTCCTTAATCTAAGCGTCCCTCTGGCTAGAGGCAGGAGGGGATTCCAAAGCGGTAGTTAGGCCAATGGAATTTGGCTTCACTATAAGTAAAACTCAAACACATATGGCTGAATTTAAATATATTTCATTCCCAAGAGAATTAGGATAGAATTGAGTACTTATCTAGACATCTTGACTCATAAGTACAAAGGAAGGACTATTTACTTATTGAGGAAAGTCAAATATTCGAAATAAGTTCATTTACATAGAGGTGTACAAGAAATGGGCAAGTCCAAGACCAGAGAGGTGTGGGCTGTCATGCGACAAACGTGAGTGGTTGATAATTTTCTTTTTTCTGACGGTACTTCCTTTCATGTCCATCTCTTCACAGGTATTAGTTGAAAACTGCAGCGCCGTCTCCTTGATTCTATTTCTTGTGTCTTTGACAACAATTTCCAGACTTCTTATTTTGATAACACACTTTTCAAAACTTATTCCAACGATTTGTAGGTATTTCAGGGCTTGGGAAACTTCTAAGAGATTAAATATCCCCTCTTCCCCCAAGTGTTAAAATAAAAAACAATTAAATTGCATACTGCTGGAAAAAAAAGGTTTGCACTTCTCCTCTGGTTTCAAAAGTGTCTGTGGGATTACACAGTCCTTCCCTCTATACCATCATCGATCTCTTTGAAATTAGCATGTATAGGTTTTGCAGTGACCAGTTTATCGTATATGTGAAAGGCTCTTTTGACTGTTACTCCAACCGTAATTACAAGGTTCCTCCTTGTGTCTGTGGAAAGTGAGAAAGAGCAGTAAGGCAGTACGTATTACGTTGAATTGTTGAGGGTTATTAATAGCCAGACGAAGTTATTGGGCGTGTTGTGTATAATACTTTTATTTCTAAAATATGAGATAAGACAATAAAATGAGAATTCTTTTTTCCTAAACACTTGTTTCTGCCATTTTCCTTATCCCACTCCGCGATGACACCTGGGGTGACCCACAGTTTCACCTTTTGTTTTCTACCCCCCTGGACAACATATTATAGGACCTTCCTGTAGAAGAAAAAAAAACTATTCAATGAAAGATTACCAGTTTACATTTTTTCGTGCGCTTCTTCAAGGTGGGTAGATTTAAAAAGGTATATTCAACAAGATCGCTTACGCTCCAACGATGCTTGACTGTGCGAGGGACTGATTACTGGCGGTTGACCTGCCTGGTCACGAGAAAAACCTACAGGTAATCCAAAAGACCGGCCTGCGATCTGACATAGTCCTACACTCTGCGGAAAAACAACAGCTCATCCTGATTTAGCTGACCGTGCCGTATGAATCGCGAATGAACGAAAGTCATATGTATAAGCTCGATATTTATAGTGAACTCGCGGCTGATCTGAGGAGAGACGAAAGGTACACAGTAAGAATCTTTGACGTCGAGGTAGGCGCAAAAGGTCTCATTTCTACTTCTATGCACAATGTGATTCTGCAACTGGTCTTGAGAGGAAACGAGCGCAAACGAGCACTGAAACAGCTGGGCGAGGCTGCTGAGAGAGTCTCGAGCTGGCTTTGGACACAACGGAACGTCGAGGGAACGGGCCTCGGTCAACTGGTCCGGGTATCTAGTCGAAAAAAGGTCCTATCCCTCAAAAGTCCATCTTGTCCGAATTGTCTGCTGGTGTCCCTCTGCCATTTTGCCAACAAAGTCTAACATGTGTCTGATAAACCAACCGTAAGCTTGCCATTTGGTCGTCCAGGTATGTTGACTGCTTTAATATGCTACCGCAGCGACTGTAATTAAACTTTGAATCTCACAGTACCTGTTGCATAGTCACCAATTTCGTCTTGTCCCTGTCCGAGAACATCCGGTAATACGTACAGCAGGAGCAGATCAAGCCTGAGCTTCATGAACTCAGGTGGGCCCACTCTCTGAAAATGTTTAGGAGCTGGTGGGCCGAAACAATTGTGAACGAGGGATCACTTCTACTGATGACTGGTAGACTCCTGCTGTACATGCACCCTTGTGGAGTTTCTTCTTACTTATTTTCGTAAACGGGAATATAGATCACGTGACAACCACGACGGTATCAGCCATATTCTGCATTGTCCCTTTTTACTAGGAATTGAAACTTGGAGCCATATTTTAGCAGTCTGAAGGTACACATAACTGTGTCCAGAGGCGCTAGAAAATGGGGCTTGTGTCTCAGCATCACCCTTTAAAATAAAAAAATTGAAAAGCGCTGAAATTCACTAATTTGTGTGTGTGTGTGTGTGTGTGTGTGTGTGTGTGTGTAGCTTCCCTGGGGTGTCACTGGCAATAGTTTTGTGTGTGTTTGGTTTAACCCCGACAGCACACAAGAGCAGGAGGGACGCTGTAATGTAACACACACTTACATCCTAAGTGAAAAATTATCGGCCCTACTTTTGCCAAATCTATTTACATATATTTCTCTTTATTTGCACAGACTATCGGTTACAGAGAAGTTAGGGGAATGTCCTGTTACATTTTTGTACTCGAGAAGGTAATATTTTCACCTGTTCAATGTTCTTATTTAAGAGTTTGTTTCTAGTAAAACGTTTATTAGGTCACTCTGCAGAGTTGAAAGATGCATTATGTGTGCATTCTGTTCTTCGAGTCATGTCAAGTAATACGAAATTTAACTTTTACCCCCACGCCCCACTCCCCAATAAAAAAGTGCGCTGCGTGTCATTGAATATTATATATGTGTGCCAGTCAATATGTTTCTTTGAATCTCATGTTGGGAGCCACCGTGGTGAAGCGGTTAGACGCTCGCTTACAGTAGAGCCACCGTGGTGTAGCTGTTAGACGCTCGCCTACAGTAGAGCCACCATGGTGTAGCGGTTAGATGCTCGCTTACAGTAGAGCCACCATGGTGTAGCTGTTAGACGCTCGCCTACAGTAGAGCCACCATCGTGTAGCGGTTAGACGCTCGCCTACAGTAGAGCCACCATGGTGTAGCGGTTAGACGCTCGCCTACAGTAGAGCCACCATGGTGTAGCGGTTAGACGCTCGCCTACAGTAGAGCCACCGTGGTGTAACGGTTAGACGCTCGCCTACAGTAGAGCCACCATGGTGTAGCGGTTAGACGCTCGCCTACAGTAGAGCCACCATGGTGTAGCGGTTAGACGCTCGCCTACAGTAGAGCCACCATGGTGTAGCGGTTAGACGCTCCCCTGCGAATGGGAAGGTCGTGGGTTCGGGTCCTGACGGAGCCCGGATTTTTTTAAAAAATGACCTTGGCTCCCAGCTCCACCCAACCTTGACTTGGTTCCAGGTATAGTCCTGGGAAGTAAACCCGGCCGGCGTGATGCTGACCATATCACCCACCGAATACTAACTGGCCTACAAATATAGGTTCAGCACTATATGCCTAATACGCCTAAAGAGGTGGAAAATAGTATTTTACTTTACTTAAATCTCCTGTTTAGTCGAGGAAATCTTAACATAACCCAGACAACATATTTGTCTTTTACAAGGATTGTGCTTTTGACCCAATTTTTTTAAAGTTGCTTATCCTTTACAAGACGTTGCAGAACCAACTCCGGCAATTTCTGGCTATTGTGGTTTTTCTAGGCAAATTTACGTCCAGTAGTTTGCCATTGCTTGTGGACGGTCGGCTCTCGGTACCACGGTCGAAACCATCGCAAGACAACCCGTCCGCAGCAGGGTTCGAACCCGGCACCCCGCCATTTCCAAGCGCGTTCGCAACGCTTAAGCCACAGACGCCGACTTTTGACCCATGTAGAAGTAAATTATAAGCACAATAAGAACACGGAAGCCTGGTATGTACAACAGGAGTCTACCGACCGTCGGGAGGTTCTCCCCTAGAACAATTATTTCGGTCCTTTACTTCCCTAGATAATCTCGGCCGCGGACCGATCCAGGCCATATCTCCCGGGCCTCGGACATCGGTTCCTTATTTCGGACAAGACTTTATGGTAATTGCAACAGGTACTGAGGTTTTCTTAATGTTAAAGGCACAAACATCTTGAGAAAATCAGAAAAATAATTGACATGAATAGAGATCTGAATTTTTCCTTTATTGATAACACTAAAGCATTTGATAAAATGAAACATGAAGAAATTATTAGAATTTTTGAAACCTTAGACATTGATGGTAAAGATCTAGGAATAAAACATAAACTGGCAACAGCAAGCAGCTATACGTTTTGATAACCAAATTGGAACTTTGAAAAAAAACTAAACAAGGCGTTAGATAGGGATTACCCCCCCCCCCCCCCCCCCATTTGGGTTCCGGGCCCAATTATAGGGAAAACAAGAATAGACCCACTGACTACCCTAAAGCATGTCGTAGGAGTCGACTAATTAGTAGCTTCCTTCAAAGTCGGAGTGCATCTGCCTGAGAGGCAAGGAACTAACATTCTACACACAAATGTGTCTGATCTGTCAAACGGATGCACACGCAACACCCAGGTTCTGTAACAGGACTGCAGTCCAGAAGTGGACGAACAACCGTAACTTTTCGCCAGAGTTTACAGATGGTGAACGCAAATAATAAGAAGAAGAAGATGGGGATGTGTACTAATACTCGATTTTTTTTTCTCCAGTTTATACAGTGAAATAATAATTGAGTCCATATATGGCATGACAGGAATAGGGGTTGGTGGGTAAATTATTACCACCATGCTATATGCTGACAATATAGTTTTGATCGCTGAAAATGAAACACAGCTGCAAGAAATGATGGATATATTTGAAAAAGAAAGTGAAAACAAGTTCTAAGTTTGAGCAAAAGAAAAACATAAGTAATGGTAATTACAGAAGTAATGGTAATAACAAAGAAAACTGATCCTCCAAAATGCAATATAAAAATAAATGGGACAAACCTCATGCAAGTTAATATGTTTAAGTACTTGGATACCCTGATAACATCAGATCAAAGATGTACTAAAGAAGTTAAATGCCGAAGGCAGCATGTTACAAAAATGAAGAATATTTTATTCAATCTTTCTTTGTCAGTTGAGAAGAGAAAGAGAATTCTTAAAACCTATACAAATCATATATTGATACACGGAAGTGAATCATGGACAGTTGCTAAATTAGTCAAAACCTGTTTGGAAGTTAAAGAGATGTGGTTTTAAAGACGAATGGTGAGAATATCCTAGACAGATAAACAGAACAATGTAGAACGACACTGACTCAGGAAGAGAACTGATTGCCCACATCAGAAAGAGACATGATTGCCCACATCAGAAAGAGACATAATTGCCCACATCAGAAAGAGACATGATTGCCCACATCAGAAAGAGACATGATTGCCCACATCAGAAAGAGACATGATTGCCCACATCAGAAAGAAACATGATTGCCCACATCAGAAAGAGACATGATTGCCCACATCAGAAAGAGACATGATTGCCCACATCAGAAAGAGACAATCTACGTTCTTTGGTCATGTGATGAGAAGGAGAAAACTGGAGTACATCATGACAGTAGAAAAGTTAGAGGGGAGGAGACGGAGACGGAGACCGAGAGAACAGAAGCTAGACAGTTTGACATCATGGCATAGAAAATAATATGTGCCAAAGTTGATTGAAATTACACGAGACAGAAGATTGTGGACAGACATGACTACCAACGCCACACGGCACGGACTTTAAACAGAAATGAGATTATGGTGATGTATCGTCACTGCAGAAGCAAATTGAGCACCCACCTATATAACCAGAGTGACAAACGTTAATAGTGCAGACTTTAGCAGTTCGCTTTAGCAGGGGCAGACGTAGTTTGCCCATGTGTTTAGTAATGTAATTGTCATTTAGAGCCATCTGGGGCCGAACAAGAGTTGAACCAGCTCTACAGTCTTTTTACAGTTTCATATCAGGAAAACATGAGACATATATGTCGAACGTCTACATCCTACATGACGTGATCATGAAGAAAAACTGGCACATAAACAGCATCCTCTCCCGAAAGTTGAGATATTTTGGACATATCAAGCGCTATGTCTGGAGAGAAACACGATTTAAAAAAAAAAATCGACCACGTTCAACATATTGCGAGCAGTGTTGGTTATGTTGGCTAAGAAATGTGAGTTGCACCAACATAAGTGGCTTGGACCGGTACTCTTGTATCTAGTGAGGGCTGTAGGGGGTACATTCCTAGAAAACGAAACAGAGGCCGGCCTCTGTGAAAGTGGGCACCGGACATTGCAGAAGCATTAGCTGTGAAATAACACAAGTTAGGTAGGTAAGTTGTACCCCACCCTATAATCACACAAGCGATAAACACCCAGTGACCCAAAGTGCTACAAAGCGGATGAGGATCACCCGTGGAGATCTCCTGGAAACCCCATTTAGCCGTTAGGCCATATCTAAGGCCCGGTTTATTTGGGCTCCCGGCAAAAGCCAGGGTGCTGGAGATTTGGCTAAAGAGACTTTCAGGCGTGCCATGAAGAGAGCGGCAGCCTGTAAAGAACATGCTGATGGATTGAATACTGTTACAGTCTTAAGTGAGGAGCGGCTGGCGAAACGGTTAGAACGCTGGGCTCTCAAGCGGGACACCCAAGTTCGAATCCTAGGTAAGGCTAGGGATTTTTTTATGTCGCGGGCAAAATAAAATCCTCACCTTCACCTGCAAAGTCAGGGCGACAGCACTAGCCATGCTGTCGTAAATCCCCAGGCTCAAAGCCCCCCGTGCCTTCACCTCAAAAGTGGTATAATAAAGACAGTAATTGGCAGTTTGATAAAAACGTACGTAATTATGCTTTTACAAACCAGTGATGCATTTGAGGCCAGACTTATATTTTTATAGACACATGTGCCTTTGATGAGTGGAATGCGGACCTGGGGATGCTATTAATGTTGTGGAGAAAATGTTACGTGAATGAAAAATACCGATATAGACAAGAAGCACACGTCATTGTTTCGTGTTGGCTTAAGGTCATAGAAGTAGTCAAAGATTATATATAAATGGGTTGTGTAACGAACATATTGATAATGTTTAGAACGAATTTCACACACTTAGCGCGAACATTTTGCGAGATTACACACAAAAAAATTATAAAATAAAATTGCACTTTATAAATTCCGGAATATCTGAGATGTTTTGTTTTGTTTTGTTTGTTTGTTCATTGAGGGTTAGTCGAAGAAGAGGAGGGCAAAGAAGAACCTGGAATGACAACATTAAGAAATGCATAGGACTAAGTTATCACACACCTTTTCTTCAAGCAGAAGACAGAGAAAGATGGCGGGTTTTATGTGCTAGTGCTTCCATCAATACACTTCCACCCGACCACGACCCTATTGGGTCAAGGATTATGTTATGTTATGTTTTGTTATGTTTTGTTATGTTATGAGTTTTTTTTTCTTGGCTCACATTCCAGGGTGCAACTATTGAAGTTAAATGGACGATCCAATCATTAAGTTGCATCGTGGATGGAAGAAACACACATACAGACTTGGTAAAAGAGTTCAGTATTTTAATGTAACATGAATTTATAGTCAACTAATGCGCACGCTATATAATTTCAGTCTAGAGAAATGGCGGGGACACCTATGAGCATGACCTGCATTTCCAGTCAAAACAGCAGATTTGTCATTTGTGGATGGATAGCTTCGATGGAGGAAAAGGTACGATATTAAGATAGAACGAGATGCACCCCATCATTTTTATTGGCTATTGTCTGTTTGTATGGTTTCATTACTACATCCATATCATAGCTGTCTACTTTTTGTATTTTTGTATGGCTTCATTACTTCGTTTATATCATTGCTGTCAAACTTTGTCTATTTCTGTGGCTTAATTTATTTTTTAATTTATATCATTATTGTTTATTTTATCATACCATTGCTGTCATTATATGGCTATTTAAATGGTTTATTACTGTATACACGCGATTACTTGTACGTTTCTATATGTTTGGCTTTATTGCTACATCCAGACGATTGTTGGGTCTGTCTAGAATGTTTGTTATACATATGTCTAACTGTCCAGTATCATAGGTAATGTCGTCCTCTGCCTCTCTTCTTCTTCTAATTTCCTTTTCCTTTTCCTTTTCCTTTTGTCACAACGTTCTCCAGTTGTCTCCTGTTTCCAAATTAACCAAAGAATGCAAATTGTCTCTTCCTGACGCTGAATAAAAAAAACGCAATTTAAATTAACGACAGTGTGTAAGGAACATCTTAAAACTATGAGGTAACTGTTGATGTCCAGTTTCCTATGCCTTATCGTCCTCAGCCTCTCTTCCCCTCAAATTTGTCTGATGTCACATACTTCAGTTATTTCCCTGTCACGTAACCAAAAATTCCAGGTTGTCTGCTCCTGACGTAAAAAATCAACACTGTAAATTAGCGACAGTGTGGAAGGCTAAGGACCACCTGAGTCCTGTTAGCTAATCGTTGGTGTTTTAAACTGCTTTAGTTGCTAGAAATAATTAATTTGCACATTAACCGATTTCCCTTTAGTCGATGAGTGAAGTTAATTTTCGTTATCGACTACCGAAATACCACCGTGCATGACTTTTTTCGCTTTATATTTACCGCGGTAGCCAAAAGTATAAGACCAACTCGTGAATAATTGATTTTTACATACATTCACAGAATATTGCGTCTGTTGCTGTTTTCAGCCCATAAAAAGCAGTGGTACAAACGTCGGTGTGGGGGCGGGGAAGTGGCGTGAGAAAGTTCCAAGAAGGGCATCACACAGATTTGTAATTGTAATAATCGGTTCATTTCAATTAAAAATACGATTTTTGTAAACACTAATTATAAAACAAAAAGCGTAGAACGTTTTGGTTTTCTCAAGTAGTTTGTATTTCTGTATTACTGGTAATAATCCAAGCAATACAATAACGCCTGCACTTAATTATAGATTAATACAATATTCCAGCTATCCTCCGAATAACGGTCCTAATTATCAAGGCGGAAAATATACCCTAACAGAGCCTCAGTCACGTGTCAATTGCGCACTTCCGTCGTCTTTCGACACCGCCGAGGGTATCCCACACGCCGCTTACCCGGCGTGGATTGTGGATTGTGGCTAACCTAGATGGCTGGGTCTCACGAGCAAATAAAATGATGGAAACTGCAGGAGATACGGTAGCTGCTGCTCGTGAGTCCCAGCCAAATTTTGTCTTGTCCTGTCCGAGATTATCTGGTAATACTTGCAGCAGGAGCAGATCAAGTCTGAGCTTCATGAACTCAGGTGGTCCCACCCTCTAAGATTGTCTAGGAGCTCGTGGGCAGAAACAATTGTGGACGAGGGATCACTTCTACTAATGATTGGTAGACTTCTGCTGTACATGCTCCCCTGTGGAGTTTCTTCTTATCTTAATAATCATTTAAACAAGGCTCACAATCGATGAGGCCCTACCCCCTTTCCCCCCTCCTACAGGAACAGGTATGTGCGACTGAGTTGCCACTATGTTTTCTTTGTGTCGGAACAACTGATAATCACGGTACGAATTACACCGCTGATGACAATAGTGGTGTATTTGTTACGAATACATTGTTACATTATTTATTTAAAGCAGACAACCAAGTTCAGCCAAGTGTTTGGTAAATAATGTTTTTTATTTGCATCTTCATTTTAAAACTTTAGGTTTGACCTCTGCCTTTATCGCCCGATGCGAGAGCCTTTTCTGCTGTAGACTGCAACTCCAGAAAGCAGGGCCACGTCATGGACAAACACATTAGGACGTTCTAGAGTTTTCTGTAAAGCTGCTGGTAAAGTTATATAAGAACCAAGGAACCAGGTATTGTATCCTAATATGGTAAGTGTTCGCTAATTTATATGTCAGAACGATTGATTGGACAGGTATTTTTGAATATCACTTCATCAAAGGTTTACTACTCAGATTACGATTGGACACTACGGGTGAGGTCTCTGGCCTGCAAGAAGATTCGATTGGTAAGTATAACCTGTGACGTTACTAATTATCGTAAGGGCGTTGGCGATCATGCGATCATTCATATTTCACATCATTTTCACGTCATCCCCTCCCCTCCCAAAATTAATACATTTAGTTTCTCAGTTTCAGGTTTCAGGGAAAATATGGCGAGTACCATTGCACAGATCAACAATGCCGTTAATGTTGACACAAAAATGTTATGCCATTTTATTAATGAAGGCTCCCCAACTGTCTAATGGTGGCAAAAAGCTTCAGTCATTCATCGAATTCGAGCGTAAATGACGTACCATTCAGTTATTACAATTATGATTGTTCCGGTAACCTGACGCAAAATTAATTATAAAGGCAATTTAGGTGTCTGCAATCTGTTAAATGTATAAGGCGGGAGCAATGTTGCAGAGTCATCACTTGTGCTAAGCTAAATCCGCACCGCAATGCTTTTTATTCTTCAGTAATTAAAATAGTATTAAGATTTTACAATCCACACACGTCTTTTTACCGTCTGTAAGAAAAGTAGAAAACGTGTTTTTTCGTCAATAGCAGTGAGTGCAAGTAACCGGAAGACTGATTAAGTCGTTCGTAGCAGTCTACGGGTGAACGACTAAACACGTCTATAGCAGCGAAATAGTTAACCACACAATTGGATTTACATGCGGCCACTCAGCGTGCCGTTGATGTATAACTGTTCCCAGTGTCCTGCTTGTAAAGCCCGCTATAGATTTTGGATGCCTGATCTAGGCCTAAATATGCAAGAGATTACAAATGAAGCAGAAAATGCAAATATTCCAAAAAGTTCCAACAAAAAATGTATCAGGACCTATTGCTAAAACCGTGAATCATGGCTATCTTCTAGTACTACAGAGCAATTCCCTCTGCCAAGTTTAGTATTCTGGCTGAGTTTTTTAATTTACGGACTAGCTTTGCCGCGCCATCTGACAGTTTGGGACTCATACATTAATATATCTTGCGTTGAATCCTGCTTACAAATACCACGATCAGAAATATTAATAAATTACTCACAATTCCAACCGTTATCCAGCTTCCAACAGCACGACCCCAGGCTTCACCACAGGAGCAGGATCGACCAGCAAGGAACTGACGACAAGCACGCAAACATCTCCAACAGTCCGTCAAGACTTTGAATGTCATCTCTCTTACATGCAAGTGTTCATTCCTGCAGTTTTAGTTCCCAACAGTGAGGTAAGGCCTGTTTGCACACTATTTGTGTTTATTAGTATTAGTCTTAGTCTAGGATTCACTTCACTGCAATCAGGTCACCCCATACCTGTTTCGTCTCTGTGCCAGGTTTTTTGTTTTAGTATCCAGAAGCCATGAGTTGTTAACCCTTAGGCTCGGTATTATGGATATCGAAACCTTTCGGTCTTGATTCCATTGTAAATACCGTAAATCTGGGAGACATGTGGCTTTTATGCCTACCCCCGGGAGTGAACCCGGACCACAAGGAGTTCGTCACCCGCTTACTGCGCAATCCGGTTTAGCCAACTACGCTAGAGAGCGGGGCTCTCTGTGCCAGTAAACAGATTATTGTCCCCCACTGTCTCATGTAAAAAACTGTTAAACAATGTCGTGGCACAATCCAGAAATATGCACACGCAGTAAATGCAACGGCAGTTGCAAGAGGTGCCAAATACATCATTCGCTACCAGAAATGCAGTTTATTGTTGATGAAAGTAGTCGGTCACGTTAAAATTATGACATGAGGTATTTCGCCAACCCACACATAAAAAAGCTGCAGATCATATTGAATACCACGACTCAATCGCAGCACAAATAAAAACCATTACATATGAAAAACACAGGTCACAGTGCTGCACCGAGCACCTAACTCGGTAGCTTAGGCAGTGAAATCGCAGACTTCTGTCCATATGTGGTAGCTGCATTAGCCAACGTCTGTAAGAAGCAGCAATAACTTCGGAGCTAATCATTCTGTCATGCCTAATCCCCCACACTGGACCATAAGTCTTGTGTTAATTTAAACCTCTAAAGCCCTTTGTGCCGTCTCCACAAAGGAGATTGGCAGCAGTGCACACACTGTTAACTACTGAAATATTATTGATTCACAGAACTCATTTTTCATCATAAGAACATCGGTCTAATCTCAAAATGCTTATCGATCTAGTTGAAACACATCTTTTCTCCTCCTCATCCTCCTCCTATTGCTCCTCCTCTTTCTTCTTTTTTGTTTTCTTTTTCTCCTCCACCCCCTCTACCTCTATATGATTTTTTGGGTAACATGTACAGCTGACCCTGAAAGACCCAACCTGTAAACTCAATAACAACGGGACGCATCACAAGATCACATTTGCTTACGATGAATGCGGCACTTTGGAGACGTTCTACACGGACTACGTTGACATTAGGAATGAAATCAGCGTGCACTTGGTGAGTAGGTCAGCTATGTCTTTTAGAGATAATAACACACTTTCAGCAGTTTTAGTGAAAAAGGAAAAGTAAATAACCAATTTCCTGCCTTTGACGCATCTGAAAAATAGTGCAAGACCTGTTGTTTTGTAAGTCCATTCAGCAATCAATGGATAATGTATCAGCATCAAGGTGGTCACCTTTACTTCCCTGGGTATTCAATCTATCAGTGCTGGGGCGTGTGTGGTCTCGGGACATGGTGTCCGCCTCGAGCGCTAGAGGTTCCGTGTTTAACCCCCTGTAGGGCTGGGATTTGTTTCACTTGGACTTGAACTTCTAGTAATTCCCTCTGGTCTCTGAATAGTGAGATCGGACGCCCGTGTGCATTGTTGCCCACGTAAAAATGCCCTTGGCACCTGGGAATAAAAAGAGTAGCCTAACGGCGCCGTCCGGGCAAAACTTTTCAGTCAAAAATCTACCCAAAGTATTTCAGGATCCTCGCCGGTGCTACAGAGTCTGTGCGCTGTCCTGAGCTTCCTCGGACTCAGACTTGAGTTAGAAGAAGAACGGAGCACTTATGGGTTACATCTGTGTGCCATGATGTTGATCCGTTGTTCAAATATCTGTTCAAATCAGTAAGTGAGCATGTCCTTTACAGAACGGTGCTCTCTGAACGGCCCGAATAAAAATCCTTCTTTCTCTAGCCAATTCTAAAGCCTTTTGTGCATTCAAAGCTAAGGCATCTTTAATGTCCTGTACCCAACTTCATCCAGGATTCATACCCCACCCCCCCCCATTAATGCTTTCTCCAGACCACCATGCCGCTCGATATGTCCACTGTACCTCAGATTACTAGAAAGGCTGCTGTTTTCGAGCCAGTTTCTACCTGATGTTCAAGTCGTACCGCATTTCTACATTATTCTTTTTCTTGGTTCACGGTATTCTGCAAATTTTTTTGTAGCATTTTAGCTCAGAAGCTCTTGTTTTTTTCTCCTATGGCTTTAGCTGGTATCATTTTTAAGCTTTTGGGGTGGGAGCTTATGTCATCTAAAGAAGAATTCCATCTTGGTGTAGATTTGAACTTTACACATTTAGGCTGACAGGCGAGCATTTAGCAACTATACCACCAACATCATCATTATGTAGCTGGTCCTTTGAAGAAGGTCGCTCTCATCACTATCTGCCTGAAAGGAACTTGGTCTTTTGCTAGCTCCTCCGCATCCTGCAGAGACATAATTTAAAAAAGTGATCTTTGCTCCCAGGTATACCCAGCCTTGAATGGGTGCCAGAAAAGTCACGGGAAGTAAAGGCGGCTGGTGTTGACCCAGTCTCCCACCGAGTGTCGATTGGTGTATAAAAATATAGGTCTGGCCCTATATAACAGATGGCCCAATATATTGAATATGATTTATTTCCCTTTTTTTTAACGAAAGTATTGTTTACAAATGGAAGCTCCAGTCGATCGAATTCCAGCGTTTGTTACTAATATTTAACTGTTGTTGATGAGGTTTTATTTTATTTTACCTATTAGACTTATAACATTATTGAACTCGATTTATTTTTATACATTTTAAAAATTTCAGTAATGTAAGTATAATTATAGTAAATTCCAACGTTTGTAATTACAATTTAGACTTTGTGAACATTTTATTAAAAACACATTTTAACTATTACCTGTTGTACAAATGAATAACTGAGCAAGAAGTGGACTGGAAAAACAGAATGATAGATGGACTGAATTCTCAACCTTTTGAAAATGAAGTTTATTCGTTCTTTTGTAGCCAAAATTCCAGAGGTCGTGGAAAAGGGTCCTTTACTTAACGTTTACTTACTCTTGTATGGATACATGTTTTCCAAGCCTCCTTATGGATGATGGCTTCATTGCATCCTCTTTTGTCTGTTAGAGAATTAAATGTTAAGAGACCAGTCTCTTCCTTGGTGCTACTCTTGTGCCACTGTTTACAATCTACGTAGAAGATCTTTTATAGTCGGGGATAAGGAAATTGTTCAATCACTTTAGGCCACGAAGACGCACTAACTGCACACAGTGTATGTGTTAGAGTTTATCTTAAATACTTGTTGTTACTAATGATCAGCTAAAGTTTTAAAGATAATCTTGTGAGCTTGATATTACTGTGTACTGATACATCGCTAAAATATGGAAGATAACAGTATTATAATTTACAGATACACATCAAAAATAAACTCCCGCCCGCGGATCAGAAGGTTGTGGATTCGCATTTTGACAGCCGTAGTTTTTTCGGAAATGACGCCGACTCCTAGGTCAACCCAGCATTGAGGTGGTACCAGGTGCAGTCATGGAAAGTAAAGTGCCGATTCGTGTATAAAATATAGGTCTAGCACTTTATTCCTAATATGCCTACAGGCGTGGAAAAGTGATCTTTACTATCAAAAAAAAAATTAAGAACACCTTTTGTATTCCTTATTTACAGATAAGCAAATGTAAAGAAGAAACCCTTATGTATTTCTTATTCACATATACACAGCAGATGTACAAATACTCTTATATACTTTTTCAGCGACGCGACGCGCATATATCGTGTGTATTAATCGTCAATTACACCTTCCATTGAGAAAAAATAAGTGCATTATTTTACTATTTAATATTATTACGCCACTTGGTTCACGTCTTGCTAAGCACGTAAGACTTGTTAAGAGTATTATTATAGCTGAAAAAACGTTGGCTACATGCTTAAGTTACTCTTACAGCATATGTAACATGGGAGAGCTACCAGTTATTAATACTACGATGCTAGCTGCGCGCCATACTCTCAACGGTATTGCTTAATTTAGTATAAACTGCTCACACATACACGAATGGATCAGGCTTTGACACTGCTTTGCGTATGTGTATGTGTGTGTGTGTGTGTGAGTATGTGTGTGTGTGTCTAGGTATACACAGTGTAAAGAAAAGTAAAGTAAAATAAAGGACCCTGTTCCACGCCTTTAGGTGTATAGGGCATATAGGGCTAGGCCTATATTTTAAAGACCAATCGGCACAAGATGGGTGATATGGTCAGCATCACGCCGGTTGCCTTTACTTCCTGGGACTGCACTTGGTGGGACTGCACTCAAGGCTGGTTCGACCTAGAAACCAAGGTCATTTGTTTGAAGAAAAATCCAGCTCCGCCAGGGAGCGAACCCAAGACCTTCATGCACAGTATAAGGGGGGACAAAAAAAGATATCCCCATCTATTTGTTATTTACAGATCCTCAATGACACGGACCTTATCACATTTGTGGAAGACTACAAGATCCCTCTGCAATGCTCACTGGACCGTAGTAAAATACTCAACGTCGCCATACAAGTCAGTTTGTGTCTCTACATATTGATTTCTCAGCTTCCTTATGTAGGTGGCGGGGCCCTATTTATGGAGGTTTCGGTGGAAAAAAGGGGGGGGGGGGTGACAGAGGGTTGTAATTACCTACCAACTGCCCCCAAAAAGCATGTCGTTACAAAAAAATGACTGTTCGAATTTTTCTAACATGCGATGTGTTGCTTGAAACCACAGAATACGTAATAGAAGAAGACTATTTCTGATAAAAACGGTGGGTTCTTCTTTAACCATACAACACTCTCCATTGCTTGTCGCATGACACAATGGATGCGTTTATAATCAAGGTCTTCAGCTGTTCTGTATCTTCAGACTGCATGGGCAACCGGCTCGCCTACAGGCAGGGACAGTGTTTGAGCCTGTCTCCTTTGATTGCATCATCTCCTTTGATTGCAACAACACTGCAAGAGTCTTTGTTAATATTAGGCCATTTTATATAGCGCAACAAAAACCTACATGTGTAACCAAAAGCTCCCCCTTCGAGGGTTCTGATTGAATGTTACGATTTTGTGTGTGAAAAACAAAGCAATCTTCAGGCTATTATGCAAAGGTAGAGATTAGTTAACCGATTCTTCACCTCGCACGGTCCTAGACGTGCTCATACCATAGGGCCATCAAAGTTCAGCTGTTGCCCTTGTTCTAGATACCTCGCAGATCGTTGAACCATTTCGAGTATATGTGTGCCATAAAGTACAGTCTTGTGCTGCAGCCTCCTAGGAGTCAGGGTTTATGCTGAAGGATTTCAATGATGCCTTTAATGTGTCCTTGAAGAGCTTATTTTTCCTGACGACCCGGAGAATGTCGACCTTAATGTTGATTATTTTTGGGAACCGATGGTCAGGCATTTGAACAATAGGGCCAGCCCATCGAACCTGTGACTGCATCAGGGTGATATTGATGCTGGGAATGCCAGCCCTGTCTAGCACTACAGTGTCCGGGACCATTTCTTGCCACTTAATGTTCAGTATCTTTCTCAGACAGACTGTATGGAAGTGGGTGATTTTTTTTTCTGTGTTCCCTGTCGTCTGTACACAGTCCAAGTTTCACAAACTTACAGTATCACTGGAAGCACTGTAGTTCTGTATACCTTCAGTTTGGTTTGCAGACTGATGCCACTACGATGCCAGACATTCGTGTATAACTTGCCAAATGTGCAGCTGGCTTTAGGGATCCTGGTGCTCACCTCATTGTCGATGGTGCCATTCTGAGACAATGTACTACCGACGTATGTGAATCTATCCAAAAACTTCAATTTCTTGCCATTTACCAAAATGGTTGTTTCAGGGTACACTTTGCCTGGTGCTGTTGGTAGATCATTTCGGTTTTCTCTGTGTTAATTACAAGCCCGAAATTGGTACAGGCCTCGTAGAATCTGTCAATGTTATACTGCAAATCTGCTTCTGTACCGGCATTAAGAGCAAAGTCATTAGCAAACAGAAGATCCCTAATAATACATGATTTAAATTTTGTTTTCGCTTTGAGCCGCCTAAGATTAAACAGTTTTCTACCAGTGTGAAAGCAATTATCAATTCCTTTATCTCTATCTCGAAAAGCGTCAAAGCGTTCAGCTGAGAACATGTTAATGAATAGAGTAGTTGCAAGTACACATCCTTGTTTGACACCATTTGTAACTTGAAAAGGTTAAGAAAATTCTCAATTTTCCTGGATTCTGGCCTGAATTCCATCATGCAGTTGCTAGATATTAATAATAAATTTCTTTGGGTAGCCATATTATGCCATGATCTTCCACAGAACCTCTCTGTTGACTGAGTCCAATGCTTTTGAGGTTAATGAAAGCCTTGAACAAATCACAATGCTGTTCCTGACATTTTTCTTGTAACTGCCTTTCTACAAACACCATGTCTATAGTTCCGCGCTCTTTCCAGAATCCGCATTGGATTACAGTAGCAGTCCTTCTTTAAAGTGTGTCGTAAGATGCTGTATCTAGCTAGTTACATACTACAGTAACAATTACATACACAAAGCAATTAGTGAGCCTTTAGAACTAAAGTAAAAATTGAACAACAGTTATAGAATCACGTCTATTTGTTTACTGTCATTGATACTTTGTGGTATCAACGAACCCTCTGTTTTTCTTTAAAAAAAAAAAACATATTTATAAAAAAAAAAAAAAAAAAAAATTAATAAGCATATCGTAAAAGATAGCTAATTAAGAGAGTCTTGAATTCTAATATATGTTCGGAAGAAAAGCACAGATATCATTGTCTAGCTATGAACCAAAAAAGAACGTGTCAGTCACCCCGATAGGGGCGAGAAGAAGAAGAAGAAAAAGAAGAAGAAGAAGAAGAAGAAGAAGAAGAAGAAGAAGAAGAAGAAGAAGAAGAAGAAGAAGAAGAAGAAGAAGAAGAAGAAGAAGAAGAAGAAGAAGAAGAAGAAGAAGAAGAAGAAGAAGAAGAAGAAGAAGAAGAAGAAGAAGAAGAAGAAGAAGAAGAAGAAGAAGAAGAAGAAGAAGAAAGAAGAAGAAGAAGAAGAAGAAGAAGAAGAAGAAGAAGAAGAAGAAGAAGAAGAAGAAGAAGAAGAAGAAGAAGAAGAAGAAGAAGAAGAAGAAGAAGAAGAAGAAGAAGAAGAAGAAGAAGAAGAAGAAATAGAAGAAGAAGAAATAGAAGAAGAAGAAGAAGAAGAAGCAGAAGGAGAAGAAGAAGAAGAAGAAGAAGAAGAAGAAGAAGAAGAAGAAGAAGAAGAAGAAGAAGAAGAAGAAGAAGAAGAAGAAGAAGAAGAAGAAGAAGAAGAAGAAGAAGAAGAAGAAGAAGAAGAAGAAGAAGAAGAAGAAGAAGAAGAAGAAGAAGAAGAAGAAGAAGAAGAAGAAGAAGAAGAAGAAGAAGAAGAAGACGAAGACGAAGACGAAAAAAAAAAAGAAGAAGAAGAAGAAAAAGAAGAAGAAGAAGAAGAAGAAGAAGAAGAAGAAGAAGAAGAAGAAGAAGAAGAAGAAGAAGAAGAAGAAGAAGAAGAAGAAGAAGAAGAAGAAGAAGAAGAAGAGGAAGAAGAAGAAAAAGAAGAAAAGAAGAGGAAGAAGAAGAAGAAGAAGAAGAAGAAGAAGAAGAAGAAGAAGAAGAAGAAGAAGAAGAAGAAGAAGAAGAAGAAGAAGAAGAAGAAAGAAGAAGAAGAAGAAGAAGAAGAAGAAGAAGAAGAAGAAGAAGAAGAAGAAGAAGAAGAAGAAGAAGAAGAAGAAGAAGAAGAAGAAGAAGAAGAAGAAGAAGAAGAAGAAGAAGAAGAAGAAGAAGAAGAAGATGATGATGAAGAAGAAGAAAAAAAAGAAGAAGAAGAAGAAGAAGAAAGAAAGAAAGAAAGAAAGAAAGAAAGAAAGAAAGAAAGAAAGAAAGAAAGAAAGAAAGAAAGAAAGAAAGAAAGAAAGAAAGAAAGAAAGAAAGAAAGAAAGAAAGAAAGAAGAAGACTAACATACTCGTGTTTTGTGTTCTCACAGGTAGAGTCCAGAGAGCAAATCACAGAGCGTGTGGAACATTCAGCAGACTTTAGCTTGAAAGAATACACATCGGCCGACTATAACGAGGAGATAACAGAGTACCCAATCAAGGTAGTCATTTGGATAGACTGATTTACAGTCTATGGGTAATCTGGTCATATAATCAATGGGTCATTTGGTCAGCATCACTCAGGTCGTCCTTACTGCTCAGGACATTTTCGAGTATCCATTGAAAAAAAAAAAAAAAGGAGCCTTTGTGGCTAAACGCTCACCTGCGGATGGGAAGGTCGTGGGTTTAGGTCCTGGTAGAACCGGAATTTCAAAAAATGACCATGGCTCGCAGGTCGACCCAGCCTCAAAGGGATACCAGGTGAAATCATATGAATTAAAGGCGGCCGGCGTATGGCTGGCTGTTCCTGACCTTCATAACCCACTACCTGCCGATTGGTTTATAAAATAAAAGTCTAGTCCTGTATGCCCAATAAGCATAAAGGCGTGGAAAATGGTCCTTTTCTTTTACCTACATATTTTTTATGGGGGGGGGGGGGGTATAGGGGAAATTGTACTTTTATAAAATATAATAAATTTAAACCTAAAATGATGGAAAAAGGGGGAGGGGGCGGGGACAAACATGCCTAAATCCACCGAGTTATGTCCGATCTACGAGCGGGTTTGATAGTCACACTCGCCATCGCCATGGGCCGTGACTCTCACGCCTTTCTGTAGCTCATTAAAGCACTATCACCTGGAACAACGGACTTACGGCAACAACTGTATTGGTTGTATTATAATTTACTCAAGGAAGACTGGCTAATAAAGAGTATCCTGTCTCGGAAGATGAATATTTTGGTCATGTCAAGCGCCACTGGACGGACTGGAAGAAAAAAAAAAAAGCGGAAGGCATGGTAGCAGGAGGGAGGGACATAAGAATGGGCACATGATATAAGTGACTCCTTGAGTATGAAAGTATATGAGGCGGGAGAGCTGGCGAGAGACCGAGTTTCTTTCAGGCAGACCGTGATGAGAGCGACCTTCTGCAAAGGACCTGCTACATCATGATAATTATAAATTACTCCGATATCGGGGCAGCATGCGTGTTGTGCCCAGGGTCAGCATTGTGTATTTTTTTTTAAATTACATTTTCAATGATTCTGTAAAACTTGAAAAAATGATTGTTTTATGTTGTAACCAATATTCTTTTATAGGAATTGGTTCTCAATCCTTTACTGCAGTTCCTCATGTTGTTGTGACCCTAACCATAAAATTATTTACGTTACAGCTTCATAACTTCAGTTAATATGTGTTTTCAGATGAAAGGGTCGTTCGACAAACGAAAGGATTGATACCAATAGGTTGAGAACCACTGCTTTATAACATTATATTATTTCTTTCATTGTGCTAACAGGTTCTTCATTTTTTCTGTTAATAAAAAATTAAACGATAATATATTTCTATTATTAAAAAGCTTTATATTTGAAAAATAAATGCATTTCATGTTTTAATGTAAAACTCGTGAAAACATCTCAAGTGAAAAAAAAAAAGGGCCGCCCTAGGAAAACATGGATTGATGACATTCAACCGTTTCTACATCAACAATGAATGACAATAACCAATGCTGCCCATCGAGCATTGAATCGCAAACTGGTCCTCCCCACAATGCTTAACGACAGAAGTCAAAATTGATGAAGATGATTATAATATATTGTAAAGGTTTCCTAAATGTATATTCCTTCTTCTTCGTGTCTTGTTCCAGAACCTAATTGTTTAGTGCACATCCATTCTACAGATCTGGCATTTTTGTATGCAGATTGTTTGTTCCCTGCCTCTCAGGCATATGCCCTCTGACTGTGAAGGTAACTCCCAATTAGTCTACTTTTACGACATGCTTGGGAAGGCAGTGAGTTAGTTATTCCTTCCCCCTTCCCCTCCACAATAGGGTTCTGGAACCCACACGGGGAAATTGGTATATGTTAAAACATTTGGGGCTTAAAGGCTAAATCCTGCCATAACTGTAATATCCTTGCATAGAAACTGGTAATCTATTTCTTGCTGGGTTTCAACAACAATTTTTGTTTTTATGTACTTAGTTGGTTAGTTAGTTAGTTAGTTAGTTAGTTAGTTAGTTAGTTAGTTACTTAGTGAGTTAGTTAGTTAGTTAGTTAGTTAGTTAGTTAGTTAGTTAGTTAGTTAGTTAGTTAGTTAGTTAGTTAGTTAGTTAGTTAGTTAGTTAGTTAGTTAGTTAGTTAGTGAGTTAGTTAGTTAGTTAGTTAGTTAGTTACTTAGTGAGTGAGTGAGTGAGTGAGTTAGTTAGTTAGTCAGTCAGTCAGTCAGTCAGTCAGTCAGTCAGTCAGTCAGTCAAGTCAGTCAGTCAGTCAGTCAGTCAGTTAGTTAGTTAGTTAGTTAGTTAGTTAGTTAGTTAGTTAGTTAGTTAGTTAGTTAGTTAGTTAGTTAGTTGGTTAGTTAGTTACTTAGTTAGTTACTTAGTGAGTGAGTGAGTGAGTGAGTGAGTGAGTGAGTGAGTGAGTGAGTGAGTGAGTGAGTGAGTGAGTTAGTCAGTCAGTCAGTCAGTCAGTCAGTCAGTCAGTCAGTCAGTCAGTCAGTCAGTCAGTCAGTTAGTTAGTTAGTTAGTTAGTTAGTTAGTTAGTTAGTTAGTTAGTTAGTTAGTTAGTTAGTCGACATAGCATCGTCATCGCTCATTGAACTATTCAGTCTATAAGTGCTCAGTTCGTCTCTTCGGTCTCTCCCTCAGCGTGTAGCGGCTTATGACACCAGTTCTGTGTGAGTTTACCATTCTTCTTTGGGCCCCATTTGGTTTGCTCTTGTCTGGCTTCACACCTTTTGATGTTATGTTCGTGTAGTCTAGTGAGTGTTACAGATTCACAGTCATTACTTGATTCGTTTAATCTAGCTGTTAACCATCTTTTAATCACATCTTTTCAATAGGTACCACTCAACAGGGAAATATTCTTTGAAATAACTTTGAGAAACAACAGCAACAGCAGTATTGGAGTCTACGTTGAACAATGTGTGGCCACTCCTTCGGATAACCCTAACGATACCACGCATGTCACCTTGATTGATGTTGGGTGAGTCCTTCATTAATCTGTAAATTAACCTGACCTCAATATGGAGCACAATTTTGTGTAATTTTAAAGCCCAACCCCCCCCCCCCCCCCGGCTGTAGTCGGGGGTCCAAATATAACCTAATGGTTTAACATGGTTCCTGGGACTTGTACCTGGGTGATTCTCATCCGAATAGTGGCACTTTGTGTCACCGGGTGTTTATCGCTCTTTGTGCGGTCCTGGTGGGGTTGAACGTCATTTAGTCATTAGCCTGTGCATTACTGGGGTTTATAAAATAGTCAAGAACACAATGTTTCCCGTGTGGTTTCAGAGACTAAAAATTGTGTGCGGGTAAATACAAATGGACTACTGCCCTGCCCCCCCCCCCCCACGCCCCCCCCCCCCAACAAGCATGTATTAAAAGTCGACTAATGAAAGTAGGTTGGCGCTATGCTGGGAACAAAAATCGTCACTTTCAATCAGCAAACACCGTAGAGGGAGCTTTAGGTTATAATTATGACTAGGTTATGTGCACCGTATAACATGGCTTAGCATTGCACGCCACAAGAGCCCCGAAAACGACTCCTGCAGAGTTGATGCGATTAAAGGAGACAAACCCAAATACTGTCCCGACTAGGGACGAAGTCGTCTACCGGCGAACCTATGGGCGACCGGTAACCGATGCTGAGCGCCTAGCTTCTAGACTACAGCAGGTCTAAGACAAGGAAAGTAATCCGAGGGGAAACAATGACAGAATATGATTTTGAACACTGGTTCTCAAAAAGTCAAACCTCCCAAGGATCTACACGATATTGAATGAATGCCAAAAATGCTGGGTTGGTCACCTATACCACATGCCGAACAGTCTTTTGAAAAAGACATGACAAAATCCAGCGTTGGAAGTGAAACTGTTCTTGAATCTTCTGGAATTACCGCAAATATATATGTGCCTGTTGCACCAAACCGAGTAGATGGCGTACTGTCCAAAAGCATAGCGCATCATATGTCAGAAGTGGAGGTTGCACTGACAGATAAACGGAGGCAGACTAGAACGAACAGTGCGGCAAATACCCATTTATACTACAGATTCCATCTGTTGCCTGCACGTCTCCAGAACTCTCCAGGCTAAACATGGACTCATCGGTCATCTGGATACACCCAGTCATTGATCAATACCACACATGGATGCTAAGTAGTTTCCAACACTTGTCATGGATGAACAACACGCGAAGCAAAGATAACGTATGAATCCACATGTATGCTTCCAAGATTTATAAGTCGTCTATTTCGTCTGAAAAATCAGGTCAAAACAGACCTATATCCCCTCCGTCCCAAAACGCAGATACTTGAACATTCTTATATCTCCTACCTTCCACTTCAAAAAGGTCAAAATTAGGAACAATAGTCAGTTCCAAAAGTCCTATCCAACTTCAAAAATCTGTAACTCAGTCACCGTTCGGTTTAAGTTGTTAATATTTCGCATGCAAACTGTTATTAATAATGTATGTGTGCATGTAAGTTGTACCCCACTAGGACATCACAAGCGATTAACACCCGGTGACACATAGTGCCACCATGCAGATGAGGATCGCCCGTGTAGAGACCCGGAAACTAAGTTCAGCCGTTAGGCCATATTTATGGTCCGGCTATATTTAGGGCCCCCGGCAAAAGCCAGGGCGGGCTTCAAATAATAAAAAATTGCGTACCACAAAGGGTTGAGGATCAATAATAATTGCATTAATAATAGTGTTTTTTTCAAGATTATTACTTTTTTAAAAATGTAAACACACCCAAAGTTTTCAATTTGCTTTTTTGCTGTATATATATATATATATATATATATATATATATATATATATATATATAGCAAAAAAGCAAATATATATACACACACAGACACACAGCCAGACATCATTTTAAAGCAAACAATCGCCTGCTTACAGTGACTTGAGTAAATCTGTCGTGGCGCTTCATATGACCAAAATATTTCAGCTTCCGAGACAGGATGTTGTTTATTAGCCAATCTTCCTTGAGTTAATTATAATACAACAAAACTGAATTTTCAAAACATCAGATTATACGCAGTTCATCGGCGTTTCAATCTCATGCGGTCATCTACAACATTAGTCTCCCATGAGATGTGGATTTTTTTTATTGAGTGACGAATAGGCTATCTAAATAATCACAACACATCTCTGGACATGTGAACTGACTTCCAATCAATTTCCACGCGTATGTCAGTTACTGTATATTCTTCTTCTTTTTTTTTAAAGGGTACACAAAATGTTAGTCAAACAAAGATCAAAGAAATTAGCCGTTTTAAGAAACCATCAGCATCGGTGGAATTATGAATTAAATAATCATAAGGGCGTGGGATATGTAAGGTCACATTCAAAAAGTCGTGTTGATCAGTTTGGACTTTTCCTTATGTTTGTCATGAGCTTAGAAACGCACTATACATTTTACGCAATTGCATAATTTTCAGTAAAATGGGGACTGAACGCTTAGATCAGCGGTTCTAAACCTATGGGTCGCGACACTTTCTTGGGTCCAACGACCCTTTCACAGGGGTCGCCAAAGACCATCGCAAAACAAATGTTCATTGAAGTTATGAAGCAGCGACGAAATTAATTGTATGTTTGGGGGTCACCACAACATGAGGTACTACTAAAGGGTCGCGGTATTAGGAAGGTTGAGAAACACTGGTTTAAATGATTTCGGCATGGTGCTTACAAATATCCTTGTTTCCATTCAACAGATGCTCGGCACACACCGCCGTTAAAGTTCAACCTTCTACAGAAATAGATCGATTCCGTTTCAGCACCCAGGCTTTCCGCTTCTCCGGAGATTCCCGTATCGACAACTTGGTGTACATCCACTGCTCCATGAGCACTTGTGGAGGCGCGAACTGCCAGCACTCGTGTCTCCCTCACAGTCGTAGAAGAAGAAGAAGTGCACGAAAGATGACTTCTGCGATTTTGACCTCCGGCTCACACGTTGTCACCAGTTAACAGGAATTTCCCAGAAATGAATACCATACGTCCGGATTTTGACCTTCCTATGACCGTATTTTTTTTTCTTGCTTACAATATCATAACAGTACTGTAATCCTTTGCTTTGCGCCGTTTTGCATTATTTTATTTCTTTCCTGTTTAAATTTCCTGCATGATTGTCTTCCTATTACTTATCTAGTATTTTGTTTATTTTGTAAGAAACATGTTAACTAACAAATTAGATTTTTACTAAAAATAATAACGTTAACTAAAAAATAATATGTTTAATTATAACAAGCAGTGATATTTCTGCAGTTAAAACCTCGTAACAATACATGTATCAGTAGATGCAACACAACATAATTGACTTATCCCTTATAATATCTGTCTAATGTGAGCGAATACATGTCTCATTACTTTGACAAACAGACACGAATATGTGCAAATACAAATATTCCAACACATCTCAGCACACATTTTCATACACATTTTTATACGTAACTCAACGTATGTCTTTATGCTTATCTCAGTATCAATTTCTTTGCATAACTCAGTGCTAATCTCTATACGTGTCTCAATACACATCTCTTTAAGTATCTCTATACACATTTCTATACGTTTCCAATTCCCATTGCTAAATTTATCTCAGTACTCATCTCTATGCTGATTTCAATTCCTATACTATCTTAGTTCGCATCTCTGTGCACATCTCTACATCTTTATGCGTGTCTCTAAACATATCTCAGTACATACCTCAGTACATAACTCAGTACGAATCTCTATATGTATCTCTATAGGTATCTCAGTACACATCTCCATTAGTATCTCAACACATACCTCAGTACATATCTAAGTATATATCTCAGTATACATTTGATTTTTGTGTGTGCATTTTCTATACGTATCTCATATCTCACACATTTCCATGCGCATCTCAACACATATCTTTATTCTTATCTATATGCACATCTCAGTACATATCTCTATACGTATCTCAACACAAATCGCATTCACATATCAATGCATATTGCAGTAAATCTATTAATACAAGCCTTAATAAATACATATCTACACGTCTCAGTATATATTTCACTCCATGCCTTAATACAACTTTCATTAACTTCTGACTGATATAATGTCCACGAGTATTAGTTCTATCTAAAACACACACTACGGTTACCTGATTATTTCTAAAACCTACGTATTGTTAACTGACTTTGAACATTCTTCACGATCGGTTTTAATCATTTTAACATGTCCAATTATGATGTGAATTAGGAACTAAACAAGAAGCTTACACATGATAATACTTTTTTTTCACTAACTTGTAATTGATTTAAAGCTATGAACGAAATGATTTGTTTTTGTTTTTCTTGTTGCTTCATATATGCATATATTCCGACTATAATCAAATAACCTAAAATACGGTCATATGTTTATTAAACAAGTTTCAGCATATCAGTGAGTCGTTGTGTATTTTGCATGAGAATGTACGTAATCAGACATAGAGAGATTTCGAAATTTAACTGATTATTCACAGATGAAGAATAAAGGGAAGGAAGAGGAGGATGAGAAAGAGAAAAGAAGAAGAAGAAGAAGAAGAAGAAGAAGAAGAAGAAGAAGAAGAAGAAGAAGAAGAAGAAGAAGAAGAACAACAACAACAACAACAACAACAACAACAACAACAACAACAACAACAACAACGAACAAAAGAACCAGAAGAAGAAGAAGATATGAAAGGAGACGTAGGGTCGTATTTATGGTATTGCAGGTTTTGCAGATAAACTGGGCGCCACTTAAACAATCTTATGTTGAGTCAATTACAGCGTTTCACCTGGAGAAAAATAACGGGAAGGAAGAGGATGAGGTGGAGAAAAGAACAAAAAAGAAGGAAACATTGAAGAAGAAGAAACAGAAGAAAAAGCAGAAGGAGGAGAAGAAGAACAACAAGAAGTAGAAGAAGAACAAGAAGATATAAGAGTAGATGTAGGGTGGTATTTATAGTATTGGAGCTTAGGTGGATGCCCTGGGCGCCTCTTAAACAATCTGTTTTTTTTTCAATGACAGCGTTTCATCTTAATTGAGGACAATAAGTTGAAACGTTTAATTAACAAACACAAAAGAGAAAAAAAAAATAATAATATCTTAAAAGGTGTGACCATCACGAAATATTCGCTAATAAACAGCATCTTGTCTCGAAAACTAAAAAAAATGTTTGCCGAGGCACGCGCCACTAAAAATTGTAAAAAAAAAAATTAAAAAATTGCAGAAGGCATATTAGCAGCAAGGAGGGGCAGGGGCTGACCAGCATAAGGACGTTCACAGGATATAAGTGACCTCTTAGGTAGGAAAGTGCACGAGGTGTGAGAGCTGGAACAGACGAATTTTCTTCCAGGCAGACCGTGTTAGAACGACGTTCTCAAAGGACCTGTTACTAAAGATGATGATGATGAGCGTGTGATTAGCATTTAACCATTTAGCATCAAGGGTCACACCACAAAGATTGTACTACAAATGGTCATAAAAAGGATTTGGAATAAAACACAACCAGAAAAGGCGAAGAGTGGTGTATGTTCGTAGAAGGCAACAGTAAAACAAATCATGTGTGTCTCCTGAGATCAATACTAGAGCGCTTATAAAAGAAAATACAGATCTTCTTCTCTGTTTCATTGATTAAACAAAGGCTTTTGGCAGACTAAGATACGCTGATTCGACGACAATGCTTTAAATCTACACTTTTGATGACATTACCTGGTAATCATTTTAGGTAGCGTCGACCTGGCATTGAAGATCAGTTTTGAAAAATGTAATCCGGATAGATCTACATTTGTTGCCTACACTAAGAAGCGTCTATCGACTACGATACCTGGACTGTCGTGTGAATCCTCATAAACTTTACAGTAATCTCGACAAATCTGCTTAGTTGCTGGCTAACATCCTTTGGTTGAAATGTTCATGTTTATTTAACGGATCAACATCATGGCACACAGGTATAACGCATAAGTGCTTCGTTCTACTTCTAACTCAAGCCTGAGTGTGAAGAATCTCTGCGCTGGTCACGAACTCAGTTGCACCGGCGAGAATCATGAAATAATTTGAGTAGATTTTTTACTTCAAATTTCGCCCGGGCAGTGCCGATAGGTTACTCTTTTTTTTTTAATTTCCAACGGCTAAGGGATTTTTTACGTGCACAACAATACACACGGGCGTCCGATCTTACTACCAATAGTCCAGGGGAAATTACTATAAGTCAATGTTACAAAATCCCAGCCCATCACTAGGGCTTGAACCCGGGACCTCCAGCATTCTAGGCGGACACCATACCTCGAGACCTCTCAGCCAACAGATGTTGAAATGTTTTCTCCCCGTGTGGATTTCATGACCCCATTGTGGGTAAAAACAAGAATAGAACAACTGCCTACCCAAACATGTCGTACGAGTCGAATAATTAAGCGCTTTCTTCGAAGTCGGAGTGTATCTGCTTGAGAAGCAAGGAACCAACAGTCTGCATGCAAGTGAGCTAAATCTGTGACGCAAATGTCCTTCAAACACTCAGGTTCTGGCAGTTGATGAACAAATAGAACTGTCCGCCGGTGAACAAGAAGAAGAAGAAGAAGAAGAAGAAGAAGAAAAAGAAGAAAAAGAAGAAGAAGAAGAAGAAGAAGAAGAAGAAGAAGAAGAAGAAGAAGAAGAAGAAGAAGAAGAAGAAGAAGAAGAAGAAGAAGAAGAAGAAGAAGAAGAAGAAGAAGAAGAAGAAGAAGAAGAAGAAGAAGAAGAAGAAGAAGAAGAAGAAGAAGAAGAAGAAGAAGAAGAAGAAGAAGAAGAAGAAGAAGAAGAAGAAGAAGAAGAAGAAGAAGAAGAAGAAGAAGAAGAAGAAGTAGAAGAAGAAGAAGAAGAAATGTTTTCTAGCACCTGGGCTGCTTTAATCAGTTAATAAGCTTTCAGATATCGTTAAAGAATAGTCCTCTCAACGAGTATAGTTTCAAAGAGAAACAAGGTACGCAAGTTTCGTCTGTTTCTGAAGTGTAATAAGAAAAAAAGTGATATCTCTGAAATATAATAATAAATGTGTCCTTGTAATGAAAGATTACTGATCTCTGCCACACAGGAAATGCATCATCAAGTCAAACAAATGATTATTGCACGTAGGGTGAAGTCGAGCTTCTTCAGACGCTAGAGTGATGTCCCATGTTGGGAAGTAGATAATACGGTCTTGTAGATCCCTGAACGTTTCCTTCTGTATTGTGGTGATATACTGACCCCATACATCGCCAACGTAGTAGACATAGGGCTCTCGCTCGCCAACATTTGGTCCCTGAGAAAGATAGGTATGGCAACATTGTTGTCAGTACATTGTATGTTATTTAATTATAAATAACACACGAAAAAAGACCTTCTGAAACATGTTTGTCTATGCAGCATAGGACCGCAGGTTACATCCTACTTGTGTAACCGGGTATCTGGGATCTACCTAGGTGGTCTGCTAACCCTACTGAGATTTTAAAATCTGAGAATGGTATGGTAAGCTTTTGCTAGCAGCCCAGAGAGAACAAACTGACCGACAGGTCTTGCAGGTCTTCGTGTTTGAAGATGTGTATGGGTCTTGATCGATAGTTTAACATCGCCAACCAAGTCAGTCTTAGTCTTTGTTTTAGATTTGTTGAGGTTTCAACTTCACTGCAATCAGGTTTCCCCATACTTGCTACGTTAGTAGTGGCCTAGCGTGATACGGCGCGCATTTACATCTGGGGCCTTAGCACCCTCCCTCTTTATCCTTAGTAAAAGATGGCGGCCATCTGACGTCACAAGTGCTTGGTTTTCTCCGGGAGGGTTAAACCCTCCCTCTTTATCCTTAGTAAATATCGATCGGGAGGGTGATGATGTCATCAGTGATTGTTTTTTTTCCGGGTGGGGAAAGGTATATTAAATCTATACTTTGTCTCCATTGTCTCCCCCAGGGGTGTCGATATTTTCTTAGAGGATAAGGAAGGCAAATCGATATTTCTTTAGTGCAGGACCTGCTTTATGACAAAGTGGTGGATGACTCATTTCCGGGGAAGGTATATGAAATCGATATGTTGTCTTCGTGGTCTCCCTCGTGGTGTCGGCGTTTTCTTATAGGGTTATTTAAGGCAAATCGATATTTCTTTAGTATTATTGCTCGGGCGGGCAAATAAATACTTTGCAGGCGAATTATTGTCTTCAAAGTGGCATGTGACAGGTGGCGGGTGATTAAAAGAGTTGCTGCGGGTTTATGGGGTCTGTAATAGAAAAGAATAATTAGGGGTGGTTTGTTAGCGGGGGATATATATACATATTATGAAACGAAACAATTTAGGGGACATGAAAATAGACTTATAGGCGGCAGTGACTGGCGGTGGAGGGGGGGGGGTGCGTTTAAGGGTTTAGATAAAGAAACCTATCAAGGCTACTTGATGACCGGGGATATATGAGAAAGGGCGGCTCGGGCGCCATCATCAGCTGTATCAGGGTATCGAAGGCCGACCGCTCAGTGGGTTTGAGCTGCAGTAAAAAGGAGAACGTACGACAGAAGGGTGGGTGTCTGGTCATACAGTTCAGGGCCGAAGAGAAGGGGCATAATTGGCAGCCTATCTGACTTTATAAATAAGTTTTCGCGGGGCCATTTTAGGAGTCTACCGGTCATCAGTAGAAGATCCCCCGTCGACAATTTTTCGGCCTGGTACCATCCTAAACAAACTCGGAAGGTGTGCCAACCTGGGTCATGACGCCGGGTCCCAGTATCTCCTGCTGTGCTCAATTGGAAACGTATGGACGAGGCGATAGGAATAAACTCACAGGGAGCAAGTACAGCAGGGATCTACCAGTCTTCAGTAGAAATTATCCTCGTCGACACGCGTTTCGGCCCACGATTCCTAGACGCATTCGGAGGTGGGCCCACCTGAGTTCATGAAGCTCAGGGCTGGTTCCCTGCTGCACGGAATTACCGGATGGTGTTATACTTTCGGCCAGAGACAAGACGACTTGGTGGTTTCGAAGAAGGTTCTGTGAGATAAGAAGTCGCCGCGACAGCTTAATTAGAACAGTCAGCGTGCCTGGACGACCGAGCGACAAGCTTACTTTGGTTTACCGGACACGACACATGTTGGACTTTTATTAGCAGTTGGCAGAGGGACACTGGCAGACAATTCGGACACGATGGACTTTCAAAGGGATGAGAAACTCTTATCCACTAGACACCGGGACCAGCTCACCGAGGCCCGTCCCCTACGTTGTTGCGCTGCGTCCAAAGCCAGCTAGAGGCCCTTTCGGCCACCTCTCCCAGTTTTTTGAGTGTTCGTTTCCGTTCATTACCGCGCAATCCTAGTTCTTTCACCACATTGTAGAGCGAAGTGGAAACGAGGCCTCTCGCTCCCAATTCGACGGCAAATACCCGTACTGTGTAAGCCTCGTTTCTCCTCAAACCGGCTGCTAAATCACTGTACTTCTCGAGCTTGTACAAATGATTCTCCTCCATCCGCGACTCAAACGGGACAGTCAACTCAATCAGAATGAGCTGCCGTTTTTGCGCAGAATGGAGAACGATGTCCGGTCGCAGGCCGGTTTTACGGATCAACTCGGGATACCGTTCATGGCCTGGCAGATCAACCGCCAGTAACCAGTCCCTCGCAGAGTCTAGCACAGATGGAGCGAATGCGTTTTTGTTGACCTTACCTTTTGGAACCTGCCCAGCCTTGAGGAAACGAATGGGGGCGATACTAGAACTGGCTCTAGCGTTAGCCCTCATTCTAGTCTGGTCGACAACGGCTGCTAACTCCTTTAACACCTTGTTGTGGCGCCAGGTATATCGGCCTTGACCTATAGCTTTCCTGCACGCGGACAGGACGTGCTCAAGAGTTTGCTTCGATTTGCACAACGGGCAAGTCGGATCGTTAGTCGCAGACCATTTAACCATGTTAACACCGGACGGTAATACATCGTACGCCGAACGAACGATAAAGCTCAGTCGCAGCGGGGTCATCCGCAAGATCTCACCCCATGTGAGTATTCTAGGCAATGCGCTCTCCAGGCTGACCCAATGGCCCTGCTGCGACTGCTGGGCTGCTTTCTGGACCCGAACCTCGTTTTCGTTGTCCCTCACCGTTTGTATCACCATGTCTCGGCGTTCTTTGGCTGAGGTCTTTGACCACCAATTGACTTTCCCGTGCCCTAGGCCTCGACGGTCGGTTTGTGTGTAACGCATTATCTCCTTCAATTTTAGTGCGTTCTGAGCAGATTCTATCGCATCGAGGACCCTCCACTTGGTTCCAGTCTTTAGAGCGGGCTGGACAGCGATGACATTTGGGTCTGAAGACTCGCGCAAAAGCATGGCGAGTCTTACCTTGCCGACTTTAAACTCTTCGGTTATTGACTTGAACGGAAGTACCAGCTTAGCCTGTTTGCAATACAGAGCCACGTCGGTCAGACAAGGCGGTGCTCCAATCCACTTTCTTAAGGCTGTGTTGATTTTTTTCTCCATGGCTTCCACTGCAGTCATCGTCACCTCGTAGACTAACAGTGGCCATAGAAGTTTCGGAATCAACATGAATTGGAGACACCATACCTTGAATTTTCCGATCAGCCTGCATCGCTCGATCGCGAGCAGGCCTGTAGCCAGTGACTCGTGTATTCGCCGGACCTCCGCTCTATCAGATAACTTCGAATCGTAAACGCGACCGAGACTCTTCACCGGTTCCTCCAGAACCGTAGGGATCTTGTTCCTTGCCACCGTAAAACTGATTGCCGACACCTTGCCCTTATGGATTGACAGACTCCTCGACTTCTGCGGTTTGAACTGCATACCGCTCCATTGGACCACCGCGTCCAATCTTTTCAGGATCGTGCGGGCAGACTCCTCGCTGCCCGTTATAATAGTCGTGTCATCCATAAATGCGCGCAGTGGCGGTAACCAGTGATCCCCTATTTGAAGGCCCAGTCCGTAGCCGGCCGCCCCGTCTAACATGATCTGCATAGCCATGACAAACAGTATAGGTGAGATCGTACACCCCATAGCTATCCCAATCTGCAACTCAGTCCACCTCGTGGTAAACGTCGAGGTAGAGAAGCGCAAAGCGAACTTGGAGAAATATTGCTCGACCATTTGACTGATCTGTGTCGGTACGTAAAACATGCGAAGGGCTCGCCACAGTAGCCTATGGGGGACTGCCCCGTAGGCGTTGGCTAAGTCCAACCATATAACGTGCAAATCGGTTCTCTCATGCTTGGCTCTCTGGATAGCCTCCCAAATCATGGTCGCGTGTTCAAGGCACCCAGGAACGCCTGGAATACCACCCTTCTGAACACTCGTATCTATGTACTTGTTAGTCATCAGATACTGTGTGAGCCGGCGAGCCATGACTGAGAAGAATATCTTACCCTCGACATTCAACAGCGAGATGGGCCTGAATTGGGAAAGACTCTTCGAGTCCTGCTCTTTGGGAATGTAGACCCCATTTGCCTTTGACCACTCTGGACATATGTGGTTGCGGATCCACGCTTGTCTCAACAAGACGTGAAGCATTTTTAGGATTTTCGGGCAACGCTTGTAAAAAACGTACGGAACACCGTTCGGACCTGGGGCAGACTTGCCGCTGGCCTTTTTCACAACGTCCTCAACCTCATACCAAAGGGGAGATATCATTTTAAATGGTACCTTCGGCACCGAAGGCTGTTTAAGACCGCTAAGGATCTCTGGATTGTCATCGAGAGGCTCTCTCCTCTTTTTATCAGAGTACATCTTGCTTAGATGTAGCTCAAGTTCTTCCTGACTGACAACCAGAGTCCCAGACTTCGGTTGCTCGAATAGACCTCGGGCAAACTGATACGGGTCCCTAAAGAATTTCTCTCGCTCCCTTTTGGTTCTACGTCTGTTGTTACAGAAACGCTCGGCGCGACAGAGGGCACTGTGTTTGTTCTTTAAATGCAACCAAACTTCGTACAGCCCCTCCCGTTCGCTGCCTGTAGCGGCTTTGAACCGTTTTCTGAGGGCATTCTTGTCTGCCCGACTCTTCAGAATGTCCCTCTGCCTCCTGCTAGTATTCTGCTTGGCACCCGGCTGTGCCTTTACTACTGTCCCGAACTCGCGGGAGCAGTGTTCATATACTACATCACAAAATTTAGTAAGCTTGTCGCCTAGCGACTTCTTGTTTAGAGTTTGTTTAAGTATCTCACATAATGTATCCTCCAACTTACACCACACCACCTTCTCGCTCGCAGGTGGAAACCTGATTTTGGAACGCACTTCTTCAGAAATCATCAAATGTGCTCCTCCGCAGTCGACGTCATGGGCATCTCCGGGCGAGTGGGGTTCACCCTGCCCGTCGTACCCTGACGACTCAGAAACTACCACAGGAGTGGTAGTTTTGCGACGGCGTTTACTGCGTGGAGCACCCTCGAATTTCATTCTTCCGGCATGCGTTCTCAGACCATGCAACCCCGTGAAGCTTTTCCCACATGTACGGAGCCAGCCCGGACGTTGGGCGAGTATCTCAGTCCGGGGGCTAGCAAGGTCGTCACCGAGTGTATCAATTGGATTGAAAGTGAATCAACAGGTATTGTGGTGAGAGTTGGTTCTTTTATTGGTGTTGAATTGTCGTCAAGTTAGCAAACTGGCCGCCTACCTTCACGGTCGAGTGACAAGCGAGATGTGTCGCACGCCGCACCGCCCCACATAGAATGCGTTTACCGTGATTCGCGCAGGCTGTTGTGCTATTGTCGGAAATGTGTTAGTTAGATTCAGCAGTTTGCGGATAGACACTGGCAGATACTTGGTACTTTGGCTTTCGAGAGAATGCTAAGTTCTTTTCTACTAGTGCCCAGACCAGCCTACCAGGGCCCGTCCCCCGTGAGGTTTCATTGTGTCCAGAGACAGCTCCAAGCTCTCTCAGCAGCTTCGCACAGCTGTTTGAGTGTCCGCTTACGCTGATTTCCTCTTAAGCTCAGCTGCCTTAGCACATTATAAGTGGATGTGGAGACAAGACATCTTGCGCCTACCTCGACGGAGAAGATTTTTACTGCGTACGCTTCGTCTCTCCTCAGACCGGCTGCGAGATCACACTATTTCTCGAGCTTGTACATGTGATTTTCGACCATTCGTGGTTCATACGGCATGGTCAGCTCAATCAGGATGTGCTGGCGTTTCTCCGCCGAGATTAGGACTATGTCGGGTCTCAGACCGGTCTTCCGGATTAACCCTGGGTACCTTTCGAAACCAGGCAGGGCGACAGATAGTAACCAGTCCCTCGCACAGTCACGTATCGATGGAGCGTATGCGACCTTGTTGAATTTACCTGTATAAATCTGCTCAGCCTTGAGGAAGCGCATGGGGGTAACGGTAGGACTGGCATTCGCGTTGGCCCTCATCCTGGCTTGGTCCACAATGTCTGCTAACTCTTTTAGGACTTTACTGTGCCGCCATGTACACCGTCTCTGGCCTAGGGCTTTCCTGCACGCGGACAATAGGTGCTTGATGGTCTTTTTCGTTCTACAGAGAGGGCATGTCTGGCCCGGTGGTCGCATGCCATATTAACATATTGACGCTATAGGGTAATACGTTGTAAGCATATCTGATTACAAAGCTCAGTCGCAGAGGGGCTATTCGCCAGATCTCACCCCATGTTAGTGTTTGTGGCAAGGCGCTCTCGAGGCCTGATCCATTGACATTGCTGCGACTGCTGGTCTGCTTTTTGGACTCGAGTCTCGTTTTTAGTGTTCCTGATCTGCTCTATTGCCATGTTTCTGCGTTCTTTCGCTGAGGCTTTTGACCACCAACTGACTTTCCCGTGCCCCAGACCTCGTCGGTTGGTTTGTGTGTACCCCATGACCTATTTCAATGTTAGTGCTTCCTGTGCAGATTCTATCGCGTCTCAGACCTTCCACTTCGTACCTGCCTTCAGAGCGGGCTGGACAGCTGCTACTATGGGGTCTGAGGACTCGCGCAGTATCATCACGAGTCTCACCTTTTACTTACTTACTTTACTTACCTACTTTACTTACTTGCTTAATTTACATGCTTTACTTATTTACTTTACTTACTTAATTTACTTTTTAACTTTACTTAGTTTACTTACTTAACTTAGTTACTTTCTTTTCTTACTTACTTTACTTGCTTACCTTATTTATTTACTTACTCACTTTACTTAATTACTTTACTTACTTACTTACTTTACTTACTTACTTAACTTTATTTACTTTACTTACTCAACTTTACTTACTTTACTTATTTTCTTTACCTACGTACTTATTTTACTTACTTACTTACTTCACTTATTTACCTGCTTTACTTACTTACTCTCTGTACATACTTACTTTAATTTCTAGCTTTATTCACATACTTTTTTACATACTTTGCCCACTTGCATTACGTACTTACTTTACCTACTTTTTATTTACCTACTTTACTTATTTATTTACTACTTCCTTGCATTACTTACTTACTTCACATACTTACATTACTCACTTACAAGACTAACTTATTTTTTTTTTGTGCTGACAGTTTTTGTTTTTACTCACGTACTTTACTTACAAACTTACATAATTACTTTATATACTTACTTTACTTACTTTTTAATTAATCACTTTACCTACTAACTTTTCTTACGTTTTTTACTTGCTTACTTTACATACTTACATTACTTATTAACGTTACATATTTACTTTACCTTTTCACTTTATTTGCTGACATTTTATTTACTTACTTACATTATTTTACTTACTTTACTTACTTTACTTTACTTACTTACTTTGCTTCCTTACTTTACTTACTCACTTTACTTACTCACTTTACTTTATATGAATACTTTACTTACTTTACTGATTTACTTTATTTACTCTTATTTTACTTTCTTACTTTACTTGCTTACTTTGTTTAATTACTTATCTTACATACCTACTTTTAGTTACTTTGCACCTACTTTACTACTTATTTTTATTTTTTTCTGCACATTACTTACTTAACCTACTTTACTTAGTACTTTACTTAATTACTTTACCTACTTACTTACTTTGCCTATTTACTTTACATTACTTTGTTTACTTACTTTACTTACATTACTTACTTTACTTATTTACTTTACATTACTTACTTTACTTACTTTACTTATTTACTTTACATCCCTTACTTTACCTATTTACTTTACATTACTTACGCTACTTACTTTACTTTGTACTTTACTTACTTACTTGACCTGCTTACTTACTTTGCTACTTACTTAACTTACTTTCTTTTCTTTAACTGACTTACTTTACTAATTTACTTTACGTTACTTACACATAAATTACTTTACTTACTTACTTTATTTACTTTTTTACTTAATTATTTTGCTTATTTACTTCGCTTACTTTTTATTTGCTTACTTTTTTGTTTACTTACTTTACTTACTTCGGTTTACTGGCTTTTAGTAGGCACTAATAATAACATGCGTATCATGAAACCTTGCTGAAAAATATAGCATTGTCTATCATCACAATCATAGATTTCCATTACTAGCCATGTAATTTGAATGCTATAGAAACGCTATCTGTGAGACACGACTTACCCTTAACAGTATTTGACCATGTGGATTTCGCTCCAACAACCTGACGACTTCATCACGTACTGCCCTTAGAGTCCTCTCATAAACGCTGAGGTGATGGGCGGAGAAGTGAAGGTAGTGGTTGAAGCTGATGATGTAACGACCGTCCGATGGAATTGAGCGGAATACTTTCTGAGGTGAGTACAAATCGGAACTCCTGAAGAAACTTCCCTGCAGTAAAATCAGTTACATTGTATCTAAACATTAACCAACAGTGAACTTATATGCCTAAACATCCACAAGCATATCACAATCAGTTTCGAGGGCAAGCTTTCTTCCCGTAGATCTGTGGACTAGCTAATAATTTTAAAAGATTGAAACTGAAGCTTTTGATCTAAAATGCTCTATAAAGGGAGTCACAGTGGCCGAGCTGCTAGACGCTCGCCGCGGATCGGAAGGTCGTGGGTTCGCTCCTTGGCGGAGCCGGACTATTTTCAAAATGATCTTGGCTACCAGGTCGACCCAGCCTTAAGTGGGTACCAGCTACAGTCCTGGCCGGTGTGATGCTGACCACATCATCCATCTTGTGCCGATTGGTCTATAAAAATATAGGTCTAGCCCTATATGCCCTATACGCCTAAAGGCGTCGATTAGGGTTCTTTACTCTTTTTTCTTTCTTTTTTATCTTATGCTCTATAAAGATTCTCAAAATACTATGGACCAAGACAAATTAATTATTGACACCTTAAAGATCTGAACATTAAAGACTATTGCCCTGTAAACAGCATCGTGTCTCGTAACCCTAAATATTTTCACAGCATCCATATCAATCGCCACGGTGGGTTGGAAAGAACGGTAGCAAAGCTATTGGTATCATTGAAGTAGTGAAGCAGCCGACTAAACAAAGATGGTCACCTTTTTATAAATCCCTTTTATTTAATATTCATCAGTGTCCTCGGGCAAGCTTCACTGGGAAGGTCACGGGTAGTGAACATACTTTGGATTTTTTATCCAGGTCTTGAAGTGGGTAATGAGCCAGCAGACAGATTGGCCGGATCTGCACCACTGGGTGGCAAATTGATAAATGACAAGGCAGATGTGGTCAAGGCCCTTCGTGAACAAGCAATGGAATCAGTAGAGAAAGAAGATTATTATGGCCTGGAGAGAATGAGGCACCTGGGTGTAACCAGGGGGTCTGGCCGGCTCACTACACCCAGAGGAAAGGCAAGACGGACATATAACCAGATTGTGACCGGTACTCTTAGTATTGGAACTCTGCGCTAGCTGCTGAAGATGAGGACGAAGCACGCATGCGAATGCCCCTAGTGTTGTGATGTCGAATCTTAACTTAACTCAATGTCCTCAGGCATTTGTTTTTAAATGTATTTAACTTTCGTTCCATGTCTTCAGAGGTTCTCAAACTTTCACTGGCATAAGCTCAAACTAAAATGACCTCATAACTGAAAATACGTTTTTTTGTTAACATATTGGTAACAGTTATAACAGCTGACTTTAAAACCACACTCATCTTCTTTTTTCTTTTCCCCTTTAATGTCTTTAGTCTGGATCATCCGTATACCATCTGATTTTATAATTAGACAATAATGTCAACCTAAAATTTTTTTTCTATCTAAATTAAAACACTAAGTTCCGTTTTTTTTTGGGTCCTTCACTAAGGGATGAAGCCGTTAGTCTCGAGCTCTGAAGGTCGTAAGTTCATTTTTGTGACGGGGACAATGGATTCATAAGTGGATTTTTACTAATGTCGCTTGGAATCATCGCTGGGATAATGAAGTTCATGGTTTGGGCGATTGTTCTGCTACATACATGCACTTAAGCACGCTCGCGTTGATACATACAAACACCTAAGATATACCTGCAAACATAACAAATCTCTTCTTTTACATATTAGGAAATAGAAGCGAGTCAAGGTAAATAAGGATATCCTGAGAATAGGTCGTCTTTCACGTGAATAAACAAATAAAACAAAATGCAACGATCCTGTGGAGACGGAAGAATCAATCAATCAATAATCAATCAAGAATTCACTGAAATCGGGATATTCACATAAACGCTCCGCCCCCGTCTTCAGCAACCAACGAAGAGTTGACATACTAAAGCTACCAGCTGCAACTGGATTAAAAGTACGTCTCTGTTTCTCCTTCAGAGTTAAATATCTCCAAGAACCTTTGCTCAACCCCCATTGAATTAGTCTTCCAGTGTATGGATTCCCTACATGTTCCTTTGCACTTTTGCAGACTGACGAAAACAAGAATTGTTGATGAAAGTAAAACCAGAGACACTTAACATATTTCTGCCACATACAAAAACATAACACGCTGGTAACAATATATATAGAAATATACTATATATATATATATATATATATATATATATATATATATATATATATATATATATATATATATATATATATATATATATATATTAAATAGAGCGGAAGTCCGGCGCACACAGGAGTCATTGGCTACCGGCCTGCTTGCGATCTAGCGATGCAGGCTGATCGGCAAGTTCAAGGTCTGGTGTCTCCAGTTCATGTTTTTTTTTTTTCCAAAGCTCATCTGCCGCTGCTCGTGTACGATGTGACCATGAATGCAATGGAAAAAAAAAAATCAACACAGCCATGAGGAAATGGATGGGAGCACCGCCTTATCTGACCGATGTGGCTTTGTATTGTCAGCAGGTTAACCTGGTACTTCCGTTCAAGGCAATAACCGAAAAGTTTAAAGTCGGCAAGGTAAGACAGTCGATGATGCTGCGCGAGTCTTTAGACCCCACGGTGGCAGCTGTCCAGCCCACTCTAAAGTTGGTAAGAAATGGAAAGTCCTAGATGCGATAGAATTTGCTCAAGAAGTACTGAAATTGGAAGAAGTCATGGGTTACACACAAACCAATCGACGCGACCTAGCGCACGGGACAGTCAGTTGGTGGTTCTAAGACACGGCCAAATACCGCAGAGACAAAGTAATACAGCAGATAAAGAACGCCGAAAATGAGACTCGGTCCCAAAAAGCCACGCAGTAGTCGCAGCAAGACCAGTTTCGAGCTTCGAGAGCGCCTTGCCACGAATACTCACATGGGGTGAGATCTGGCGAATGGCCACCCTGCGGCTGAGCCACGGCCATCTTTAGATACAGATGGGCGTGGCTGAGCCTTGTAGCAAGATCTATGCACGATGTGTTACATCCGGTCAACATGGTCAAATGGTATGCAACTACCGACCTGACATGCCCACTGTGCGGAGCTAAGCAAACGTATTGTCCGCGTGTAGAAAAGCCGTAGACCAGGGACGAACTGGCGAACATTGTGGTCAAAGCCAGGATTAGGGCCAGCGCGAGGGGCAGTTCTACTGTCACCCCCATGCGCTTTCTCAAGGCTGGGCAGATTTATAAAGGTAAAATCAACAAGGTCGCATACGCTCCATTATTACTTGACTGTGCGAGGGATTGGTTACTGACTGTAGACATACCTGGTTTCCAGATTCAATCCGGAAGATCGGCTTAAGGCCCGAAATAGTCCTTCACTCTGTGAAAAAACACCAGTTTGTCTTGACAGAGCAGGCCGTGCCGTACGAGTCGCGGATGGAGGAAAATCCCCTGTACAATCTCGAAAATTACGGACACTAGAGGCTGGGCTAGGAGAGACGAAACGTACGCAGTAAAAATCTTCGTCGTCAAGGTAGGCGCAAGAGTTCTTTTCCTCCACTTTCACATACAGTGTGCTAAAGCAGCTGGGCCTGTTAGGCAAAGAGCGTAATTGGTAATTAAAACAACTGGTCGAAGCTGCTGGAAGAGTTTTTCTGTCGGGGTGCAAAATGACACAAACTAACCTGACCAGTCCGTGGCGACAGCACTAGCCATGCGGCACCAAATCATCTGGCTCATGACCCCTTATCTACTCCGATATTAAAACAGATAGTAGTGACATTCGTTTAGTTATTGTGGTGGTGGTGGTGGTGGTATTAGTAGTAGTAATCGTACTGGTACTTGAAGGATGGTGTGATAAATATTACACTTGCTGCATTTACTTCTCATTACAATTGCTGCTCCCCATTTTAGTCGGATGGACAGAGATGTCAAGATCAGTTTAAAAAAATATTGTCAGGTGATGACTTTCAAATCCTTTGGAGAGGGAGAGAGCATTAGTCGGTGGATGGAGCATGGGAGGGGGTGATGACAGAAATTGGTAACTAAAAGAGCCTAACACATGATTTTAAAGTTTTCATTCATTAATATGTTTTATTTTACTAACGCTACTTCAGCAATTTTTTTTTTCTTTTTTTCTTTTTTTTTTCGCCTCACTTGGTTTTTTGCAAGTACAGTAGTAAGCTGTAATTCCGTCTCTTTGGAAAATACAGCTTTAGCATGTGATAACCAATTAACTATTTTTAAAGTCCTAATAAAACAATTTAAACGACTACTAATATAATGACACAATTATATGTTTCATGTTCTAGAGTCGGCAAACCAGACTATGTCTATATTTGTGCAGGCAATGATTGCGACATTAACCATATTAGTCACTGGCGATTTCTATTTTCTGTCTTTCCCAAAAAACCTTTGATAAGTTAGAGAGAGGTAGGTGGATTTGAGGGGGGTGGGGGGGGGGGCGGCATCAAAGACTGTCTGTGCATACAATGATAGCAACAATAACCATGTTAGACACGTGCGATTTCTATTTTCTTTTTTTTTTCTATTTAGCTAAACTAAACCACAGCAACGCGTGGTCGGGGACAGCTAGTTTTAACATATATTGCCAATAAGTCTCCCATACACTACCAAGACATTTTACCATAAATACAGTCTAGCCTGAGTAGATGACGTCAGAAGTATACCGATTACACAGTCCTGCCTCAGTGGATGATTGATATCAATAGTACACCGGACAGTCTTTCCTCAGTAGTTTATATAAGTAACACGCCCGATAACCTCTTGTCTCAGTGGGTTATGTCTGTCGTAGAATGGATACAGTTTTGCTTTAGTGGATGATGTCAATAGTGCACCAGATACAATCTTGCTTCAGTAGATGATAGTGCACCGGATACAGTCTTGCTTCAGTGGATGATGTCAGTAGTATACCGGATACAGTCGTGCCTCAATGGATGATGTCAATAGTGCACTTAATACAGTCTTGCTTCATTAGATGATGTCACTAGTACACGAGTTACATAGTCTTGCCTCAGTGAATAATGTCAGTAGTACACCATATAAACTAGATATACAGTCGGGTCAGCATATGATGTCAGTAGTACACCAGATACACCAGATATAGTCTTGCCTCAGTGGATGATGTCAATAGTAAACTGGTTACACAGTCATGTCGGAGTGGAATTTGTCAGCAGTGCACCAGATACAGTCTTGCCTCAGTGGATGAAGTCAGCAGTACACCAGAGACACAGTCTTGGCCCAGTGGATGTGGATAAATATACTCGAAATTCACCAGCTAAAATGTAAGTAGTTTATGTTGTAATTTCTCTGTCTTTGTTGTTCTCTCCACTTTGAGCTGAAAATGGGATATTCGAAGTAAGTAAGTCTCGCTTCCCCCCACCCCCACCCCCCCCCCACCCCCGCTTCCCTTTTCCACGCCCTAACACTTTCTTTTAGGAACTAATACAGGGTATATTTTAAGAAAATAAGATTATGTAAGTCTATCAACTGTATACGCCCGTGTGTCACCGGGGCCCTCATTGAAAGCAAAGAATAGTGACACTGCACCCTACCAGACATGTCGTAAGAGGCGACTAAGGGTAGGGTTGGGCTTGCAGTTGGCTACCTCATCCTGTAAAAACCATAGCCACAAAAACCAACCAACCATGGATAAGTCAAAAAGAGTAGCAAGTAAAACCGAGCCAACCAAGATTAGGGGAGGGTCTTGAAGTAGAAGAAGTCTGACAAGGTGTGGAGAAAACCGTAAGGAGTCCGGATCGTCTACGTACCTCCTCTCAGCTAGGAACACCTCCAGAATTGGCACCTAGAATGTTAGAACTCTATGATATAGGGAGAACAATGGAAGTAACAAAGGAAATGAAACATTATAGAATTAGTATTTTAGGGTTATGTGAAACTAGATGAACTGAGGCGGGGAGAAGTATTCTAAATTCAGGGGAAACTATTTTGTTCTCAGGACACACAGAGGAAAATTCGCCCCACAGAGAAGGAGTTGCCCTGATGCTATTGAAAGAAGCAGACAGGGCACTAATAGAATGGGAAGCTGTGAGTCTCAGAATAAAAAGAGCACCGTTTAGAACAGTGAAACAGAAGGTGAACATGTAGGTAATACGCACCAACAAATGATAAAGATGCATCTGTTAAGGAAGAATTTTACATGCAGCTTCAAAATGTTATAAATAATGAAAGAAAGAGCAATTAAAACATTGTGATGGGTGACCTGAATGCTAAGATAGGATCGGACAACACAGGTTATGAAGAAATTATGGGGAGACATGGTCTAGGAGCAATGAACACAAATGGAGAATTGTTCACAAATTTTTGTGCAGGAAACCAGTATGTTATAGGTGGAAGTATTTTCCCCCAAAAAAGAATACACAAGGCAACGTGGGAATCACTAGACCACAAGACAACTAATCAAATTGATCACCTATGTATTAAAAAAAAGTTTAGATCATCCCTTTACGATGTTATGGCTTTCAGAGGTGCCGATGTATTTACTGACCATTTCCTGGTGGTAAGTAAAATCAAGTTGAACCTAAAAAGATATATAACATCTTATAATGATAGAAACCAATATAATTTAGGTTATCTAAGGGATAAGGAAGTTAAGGAACAGTTTTCAGTTACAGTCTCTAATAAGTATCAGATGTTGCAGCAGTTAGCTGAAGATGTCAGTACAGAAGTCTGCTGGGATCAGATCAAAGGAATCTGGAATGAATCTTGCTTAGAAGTTCTTGGCAAGAAAGTAAGGAAACATAAAGCGGGGATAACACCAGAAACCATTAAACTGATTGAAGATAGGAAAAGTAAAAAGGCAGACTGAAACAATAGCAAAACTAGAGCTGCTAAGGCTAGAGCTCAGGGTAAATACACAGAAGCCGATAAGGAAGTTTAAAGGCGTATAAGGGCAGATAAAGTGAAACATCTAAATGATCTAGCACAAGAAGCGGAAACAGCAGCAGCAAAAGGAAACCTTATAGAACTTTATAGTAACACAAGAAAATAAGTAGCTAAATATAGGCAGCCAACTAGATCAATCAAAAATAGTCAAGGAAAGGTACTTACTAACATTAAGATCAAATGGACAGATGGGTTGAATATTTTTAAATGCTTCTAAATAGACCAGGTCCAGAGCTTCCCCCAGATATCCACCCTCTAGAAATGGAACTGGATATCAACTGTGAGATACCATCTAAAGAGGAAATTAGAAAAGCAATCAATCTTCTCAAGGAAGGAAAGGCGGCCGGTTCATATGGTATATCAGCTGAAGCCATCAGGGCCAACATAAACACATCAACAGAATTGCTACATAGATTGTTCAGTAAAGTCTGGGAGACCGAAGAAATACCAGCAGACTGGAGAGAAGGATATCTTGTGAAACTGCCCAAAAAAGGTGATCTACAGGAGTGTGAAAACTATAGAGGAATTATGTTGCTGTCAGTTCCTGGAAAAATATTAAGTAGAGCTATTTTGGAAAGATTAAAAGATGCTATTGAAAAAAAAGCTAAGAGATGAACAGGCAGATTTTCGGTCAAACAGATCCTGTGCTGACCAGAAAACCACATTACGGATTGTAATAGAGCAACGCATTGAACTGAACTAAACACTTTACATTGGATTTATAGACTATGAAAAAGCATTTGACAGCATTGATAGGGAATCTCTCTGGAAATTGATGAGGCACTATGGAATTCTACAGAAAGTTATTAACATAGTAAAGGCAACATATACAGACATGAAATGTCGAGTTCTTTAAAAAAGAAAGCTAACAGATACATTTGAAATAAAAACAGGTGTGCGACAGTGTTGTCTTTTGTCGCCTCTCTTATTTTTACTGGCTATAGACTGGATTATGAAAACAGTAACTTAACTGCTAACACCAAGAATGGAATTCAGTGGACCCCTACAAAACAGCTTGATGATCTGGACTTCGCTAATGATATTTCTCTTCTGTCCCATTCACTGAATCAGATGCAAGATAAATTAAATATACTTGATGCGAGATCACAGCAGCTTGGTCTGAAAATCCATAAAGGAAAGACAAAGATAATGAGAATAAATCAGGCAAATAGTAATGTGGTTTCTCTTAATAGCACCCCACTCCAAGACGTGGAGTCGTACACTTATTTGGGCAGTAATGTAGGTAAAGATGGAGGAACTGATAGAGATATTAAAATAAGAATACAAAAGGCAAGAGGAGCTTTCATAGCACTAGGGAATTTGTGGAGGTCAAAAGAAATAAAAAGAAATACTAAACTGAAAATTTTTAATTCCAATGTCAAATCAGTACTATCGTATGGGGCGGAAACATGGAGAACAACTAAGGCAATTACTAATAAATTACAAACATTTATGAACTGGTGGTGCCTACGCAGAATATAAGGAATTAAATGGTATGATAGAATAACTAATGTAGAGATTTGGGAGAGAACTAAACAGGCTCCAGTGGACACAAAGGTGAGGAAAAGACGCTGGCGTTGGATAGGACACACACTGAAAAAACAGGAGAACAGCATAACTAGAATGTCTTTGCATTGGAACTCACAGGGGCATAGGAATAGAGGAAAGCAACAAAAAAAAAAAAAAAAAAAAAAAAAAAAAAAAAAAAAAAAAAAAAAAAAAAAAAAAAAAAAAAAAAAAAAAAAAAAAAAAAAAAACACATGGAGAAGAGAGCTGGAGAATGAAGTTAGAAAGATGGGGAGGACATGGGGAGAGCTCCATGCAATGGCGAAGGATAGAACGACTTCGCGTGAGTTGGTTGAGGGCCTATGCTCCATTGGGTGATAGAAAGGCAGAAGAAGAAGAATCAACTGTATACACCATAATACGCAAATAATATTTAAATGTTTTTATCTAGTTTTTTCCATTTTATTTTATATATGTATATGTACTTTTGTACATGTTATATTCTCGAGCTTATTCCTAAGGAATTTTTTGGGGAAGTACTCAGGGGTCGGCCGGAAACATAAAAAAAAAGGGTGCTTTCAAGAGTAAAAACGGGATATATCGTTAGCCCGGGGTGATGACGTCACGTCAAGCTGTGACTTCAGCACCATGGCCCTTTCTTAAGCTGGCCATGATCAGAGAGTGTACAACCAGGACGAAAGAAGAGCCTGTTGTAGATCCACGGAGAAAGGTCGCTTTGACTGAGAAGAGTGTCTGCCGTGATAGTTGACAAAGGGAACTGATCTGGTATGCAGAGAAAACAGCTGAGCTGGGAGTGACACTGTGTTTAGCGGTCGAGTTGCCGACAATGCTTGTTGTGATGTGCATCAGAGACGAGGAACTAATATGAATGGAACGTCTAGATTACAAGGTAACTGAACTGTTGTTAGCGTTGTAGATCTGGAGTGACAGTTGTGGCATATTCCCTAGAAGAACTAGTAATGACCAAGGACAGCGACGAACTGACGCGGTTTTTAGAACAGCAATAAACAGTTGATGGTAAAATAGAGTGTCTGGCATTGTGTGTTTGCTTTAACTTAACCAGATGGGAGAGGAGAGAACTAGGGTCGCTGTTGGTCAAGAATTGAGGCAAGTAGCCATACTACCCCTGGTTAACCTAGATAGGATCGACGTTTCCTTCATAGCTGGAAAGCATCTGGCAGGAACCTACTGTATGCACACAAAGTCAGATCTGTAATTCGGATGTGCACACAGCATTTAATTCAGGGAACAACGTCCGCAGCTGGAGAAACAGCTAGAACTGTCCGCAGAAATTCAGCACAAGTGAACGCTAGGACGAGATGAAGAGGTGGAGACAGCACCCGATTGACTGTCTGATTTTTACTTTTTAGCATAGAAAGAGGTGGAGACAGCACCTGATTGAGTGTCTGATTTTTTTTAGCATAAGAAGAGTTGGAGACAGCACTTAATTGACTGTCTGATTCTTATTTTTTAGCATAAGAAGAGGTGGCGACAGCACCTGATTGACTGTCTGATTTTTTTTTTTTAGCATAAGAAGAGGTGGAGACAGCACCTGATTGACTGTCTGATTTATTTATTTTTTAGTATAAGAAGAGGTGGGGACAGCACATGATTGATTGTCTGATTTCGTAAGCATAAGAAGAGGTGGAGACAGCGCCTGACTGACTGTCTGATTTCTTTTTTTTTTTTATTAGCATAAGAAGAGGTGGAGACAGCACTTCATTGACTGACAAAATATATTTTTTTACACTGAAAGAGGTGGAGATCCTATCTGATTGACTGGCTTTTTCTTTAGCAGAAAAAGAAGTGAAGACACCATCTGACTGACTGGCTTTTTTTTTAGCAGAAGAAGAGGTGGAGACAGCCGCTGATTGACTGGGTGATACTTCTTTTCCGCAGAAGAGGTTTATACAGCACCGGATTTACTTGATTATTTTTGTTAGCAGAAGAAGAAGTGGAGCTTCACCTGATTGACTCGACGATTTCTTTTTTATGGGAAGAAGTGGAGACATAACCTGACTGACTGGCTTTTTTTATGGAGAAGAAGGAGGTGAAGACAGCACTTGATTGACTGGTTTTTTTTTAAGGAGAAGAAAAGGTGAAGACAGCTTTTGATTGACTGGCTTTTTTTTAAGGAGAAGAAGAGGTGGAGACAGCACTTGATTGACTGGCTTTTTTTTAAGGAGAAGAAGAGGTGAAGACAGCACTTGATTGCCTGGACGATTCTTTTTTTTTTCAGGAAAGGAAGAATTGAAGACAGCAGCTGATTGACTGGCTAATTAGTTTTCCAAGGAAAAGAAGGGGAGACTGATTCACAGGGTGAATTTTTTTTTTTAAATAGAAGAAGTATAGACAGCAATGGCTGACTCGACGATTTTTATATTTTTATTTGTTCCAGGAGAAGAAGTACAAACAGCACTTGATTGACTGACCTTTTTTAAAAAAAATCAGAAGAAGAAGTGGAGACAGCACCTGATTGACTAGATTAAATTTTTTTTTTAATCAGAATAAAAAGTGGAGACAGCACATGATTGACTGGATAATATGTTTTTAGCAGAAGAAGAAAAAATGGACACAGGACCTGTTTGACTGCCATTTTTTAGGAGAAGAAAAGCTGGAAACAGCATCTGATTGACTGGACGAGTTTTTTTTTTTTTTTAGTAGAAGAAGAAGTGTAGACAGCATCTAATTGACTGGACGATTTTTTTTTTAGCAGAAGAAGAAATGTAGACAGCATCTGATTGACTGGCTGATTTGTTTTTTTTTTTAAAGCAGAAGAAGTGTAGACGGCATCTGATTGACTGGACGATTTTTTTTAGCAGAGGAAGAAATGTAGACAGCATCTGATTGACTGGACTATTTTTTTTAGCAGAGGAAGAAATGTAGACAGCATCTGATTGACTGGAAGATTTGTGTTTTTTTTAGCAGAAGAAGAAGTGTAGACAGCATCTGATTGACTGGACGATTTGTGTTTTTTTTTAGCAAAAGACGAAGTGTAGACAGCATCTGATTGACTGGACAATTGTTTTTTTTTTATTAGCAGAAGAATAAGTGTAGACAGCATCTGATTATCTGGACTATTTGTGTTTTTTTTAGCAGAAGAAGAAATGTAGACAGCATCTGATTGACTGGACAATTTGTGTTTTTTTAGCAGAAGAAGAAATGTAGACAGCATTTGATTGACTGGCCGATTTTTTTTAAGCAGAAGAAAAAGTGGAGACAGCACCTAACTGACTGGCCGCATTGTTTTTTTTAGCAGAAGAAGAAGTGGAGACAGCACCTGACTGACTCGATGATTTATTTTTAATGACATTTAAGATACTCACCCAGGCAATGTTGTATGGGCTTGTGTGAATCAGGTGCTGCAGAGCAATATTATTTGTCTTGTTGTGGCATTGCTTCCGTTCTTGTTGTGTAACTTCATAACATTGGATTTTTGATTTAACTCTTTCGTAGAACCCTCTGGAATTGGAGTCACCGTAGAAAAACATCTGGCAAAAGAAATAATTGATGCTGTTTATCAGACAAGAGCCCACTATCTATAGATTATCGTATGTACTAAATGATTATACGGTTTTTATTTTAAATTTGCATTTCTTACGCCAATGAATTAGAAAGTAAAGACATGGCGTAAGAGATACATGCGTTTGAAATTCTGAATTCTGTGTGGATTTAGTGTTTGGCCGCACAATCTTTGATCATAAAGAAGTTTAGAATTTAATTTATAAATTAACCTGGCCCTCACCGGATGGAATAACTAAGAATCAGATAGACCACCTCTGTAGAAATAACAAATATAAGATGCTCAGTGAAGTAGATGTGGGCGGTGACATCTTATGTGCAGGAAAAGTCAAGCTTAAATTACAAAACAGCCGCCCAAAACCATTTGCAACAAAGAATAGATAGTTCAAGACTTCGCATTGTAAAAGCAATAAGATCTACTGTGTTAGTAAATGGTTGCTGTGATTGTTATTCGACATATGCTCCGTTAATATAAATTTCTGTAACCTATGGTGCCATTTCAATGGGTTGAAATGAATTCTGCCCGTATTCCATAGTTATGGATTTCAAGCTTTACGATAGATATGGCCAAAAAGACACCTTATTTGGGGGGGGGGGGGGGGGGGGGGTGCCTTGTTGACCATGTTCTTAGTGCACTTGTATTCATGGCGAGGCGCAGACGCCGTCTAGAGGTGACATGTTCAATTCCAAACACGGTAACTATAGCTTTCGATTTTTATGTTGTCTAGTGTGTTCTTCTATCTTTCTACTTCTTTCTATAAGTGCCGATCAATACACTTTCTGTTACTTGATTAATTCATAATATTTAAAGGCCTCAAAGGTTCCTCCTCTGTTTATTTATAGGAATTGAAAAAGCAACAGAAGAGTTCCAGCGTGAGCTAAAAAACAAATTTGAAACGTATAGGTGAACTATAGTTCGTTCAACTTCTCATGAATACACTTGCTAGCCATTTTCTAGAAAACTGCCTGTTAGGTCGCAACGATTTTTTGCATTAACATAGGAGGCGAGGACGCCCAAGAGAAACCCCAAGACGAAGGCTAATGAAAGAGGCCAAAGCTGCTGGACTAGATTCTATCCATGATATTGAACTGATTGCACAGGACAGAGCCAAATGGAGGCAGAGACTGAAAGTCCTATGTAACATATAATGGCACAAATGGATAATAAATGAATTGCTACAATATTTTTCTTCTCTTGTCGTCTCACTGTTACCAGGTTGTAACCCCGTGCCGTGGTTTTCTATTTTTGTCTTGCGCTTCTCGGATTGTTGACTAATGGATTTGTTCAAATGTTTGGCAGGTTTCATCTGCACCTTTTATCCATCTCTTTCTTGGTCTTTCTTTCGCCTTCCTCCCAGATGCTTTACTGTAAAAAGTCTCATCTGCAGTCTTGTGGGCTTACATTCTCACTAGATGGCCGAACCATTTAATTCTTTATCTGTCAGTTAGACACTGATCCTCTGCAAAATGAAGTTCATTGATTTCTGCAGTGTCTATATTTGCCTCCCGTGATATTCTATCCATGTAAGAAATAAATAGCATTGATGAGAGGACACATCCCTGTCTGACACCCGATGAGATGGGAAACCAGTCTGTCATTCCTTCTGTTGTTCTTACTGTGCACTAACTATCTTGGTAAAGAGCCATGATGTTACCTAACAGTTTATCTTGAACACCACAATCTTCTTGAATTTTCCATAGTTTGCGTCTGTTGACTCGATCGAATGCCTTCTCTTGATCTATAAATATAAGATGTTGATTCTACCATATTCAATAGACTGCTCGCATATCGGCCTTGAAACAAGTATTGTATCTGTACAGCTCTTTCCCTTCCTGAAACCGAACCGTCTCTTATTTAACTGGAGCTCTTGAACTGGTCGGGCTCTAAGTTACAATGTTTTTGCAAACATCTTTCCAGTATGGCTCAGGATAGAGATGCTCCTGTTTATTTCACAATCTCTTTTGTCATCTTTATTTTTCTAAATGGGGACAGTGATTGCTCTCTGCCAGTCACTTGGAGCTTTCCGTTCCTCCCAAGCCATGTTAAAGATTCTGGTCAACCAAGCTGCTGCTGTTGTCTTACATGCAAGGAGCATTTCTGTTGTAATACCATTTATTGTTATTTTTACTTTGTTTAAGGGCATTTTCAACTTCAGATTCCAGTATCTTTGGTTCATGGTCTCTGGTAAATTTATTTTGGCTCGGTACTTCATCCGGTGTTGCACAGTTTAGCAGCTCACTGAAATATTCCTACCATCTGTCTTTAGTAGCTTCAATGCTAGTGAGTGGTTTCTTAGTCTTGTTGTTAATAACAGTGGAGGGTTAAACGTTTCTTCTCTCAGTCTCATTGCTTTGACATTACTGTAAAACTTTCTTGGTGAGTCAGTGCATAATTTTGCTACTTGATCTCCATAATCTGCACAGGATTCTGATTTTACCGCCTTTTCCATAGCTGATGTAGTCTTCATCTGATTTTGTCTTTTGCCACTTTTAAAAACATTATTTCTTTTCCTGGATAGAAATTGTAACATCTTCATTCCACCACGCTGCATGTTTTCTATGAATGACAGCTTTTCAAGACCGCAGTTTTCTTTCACTGTGAAGGTTTAAAAGTCTGTCACTCATCTTCTCTGTTGTTTGTGTCTGTAAGGGTGTTAAAGGAGATTCTAGCTGCTCTATTTCCTCCGCAACTTATTTATCTTTTAGTTTCCCCATATTTATTACCTCTGCTGGTTGAACTAGTTTTTTAGGGTGTATTCCAGCTGGTTTATAAAGCAAAAGTATCACTGGTATTTGGTTTGAATCTATTAGTGCTTTTGGGATGGCCCTGGAATTCTTTTTTCTCCATCTCTCTCTCCTTGTCAAAATAAAATCAACCTGTGATGCTTGATTTAAATTGTTCCATTTATACCATGTTAATATCTGACTTCTTCGATGTTTGATAAAAGGTGGCAGTGATAATCATGTCATGTTCTGAACATAGATTTAGCAGTTGTTCCCGGTTAGAATTACTTTCAGTTGTATTGCTGAAGGGTCCCTGACATCTCTCCCATGACATTCTGCGCTTTCCAACTCTTCCATTAAAATCCCTTAGTATGTACAAGCTGTCAGTATCTTTAACTTTACTGACGGTTTTATTTAATTTGTCGAAGAATTCTATTCTTTCTTCAAAATTATATGTATCATTTTATGGAGCGTATACTTGGATGTATGTTCAACTTTTCCTGCCGAGTACTAGCCTGATACTCCGAATTCTTGCTGATATGTAGTCTGTTTCTTGTATACATTTAGCTATTTCTGCAGCAATGTTGAAGCCCACTCCATGTTTATTAGTCTTATTCTGTTGGGTGCCTCTCTATGATAAAGTCTAGTTTTATGTCATTAGTTCATACCTTGCCCTCTTCTTCTTATAGCCGATATCCCCATTACCTAATTTTTAATCATCAATTCTACCAGTTCAGTCTCGTTGTCTCCCATTCTGCTGATGTTCAAGGTAGCCATCCTAAACGTTGTTCTACCTCGTTGTCCTTTAACTTTGCAAATCTGATGTCCGCAAGAGTCTGTGCTATAATCATTCAATGTTTTTTGTTAGTAGTAGCAGTCAAATACACTACTGCCGGCTTGCTAGGCCTGTCGCAAAGTGGGGCAGGAAAAAAAAAAGCTGACCTGGTTGGTACCCGTCTCCTTCCAGGCGAGCCTTTAGCCCGTTAGCCTGAAACCTCACAGCTTCATTTTTTTCTCTTCGAAAAAAGAAAGTCTTGGATGAAAACAAAAAAGCACTGCTAATGCCTGATTCAGGCAAATGTGATGACAACACCGGTATAGGTATACTTCATCTGCAAGGTCCAAAAACAGAAAACATTGTGGGTGAGTTGTATTGTAAGGTTGATTTCGTTGGTCTGATTTAACTTGATTTGATCCGATTTGATTCAAGAAACGACATCACAGCAGTCGGGGCATCCCCATCTTCAGCAGCCAGTAAAGAGTTCTGATACTAATGGTGCCAGTAGCATTCTGATTAAACGTCCGTCTTGCCTTTTTCTGAGCCTCAAGCATCTGCTAGAACCTCTCGTCACTCCCCCTGCATCAATCTCACCAGACTGTGCTGATCCATCTGCTCCTTCGAACTGTTACGCTCTCCCACAAGGCACTAAACAAGTCTACCTTATCATGCATAAGTATTCCACCAAGTTGTGCAGAGCCAACCAGTCTGTCCGCATGTTCATTTCTCAACACACCGGCGTTCCTGGTGAAAAAATCAAGACAATACTCCACACCCGTGTCCTCCGCAGCGAGGCATGCCACTCTGCACTAAGCATGCTTGTCCTAATCTTCCTCAGCATGCTTTCTGAATCAGTTACAATCACGATGTGAGCGTGAGTCGTATTCTCTAACCAGTGGAAAGCTGCAGTGACCGCCTCAACCTCCATTCTTAAGCTGGATGTTGTGGTATCATACGCTAGGCTCTCTTGCACCAAACGTCGACAATGACTTTTTGCTAAGAAACCGCAAGCACTTCGTTTGCCTCTTGACACTGACCCGTCTGCGTAAATGATCAAATTCTTTGAGCGAGCATTATCTTGAATTAATTGCCGAATTTCCACCTCCGTGGCACCCGCTGGCCAGTCTCTGCATTCCCGGCTCAGTGTGATTATTACCCTACACAAGTCTGACTGTTCATGTGGCACTTTGACCTGCTCCTTTCCTCGCCTAATGTTCTCAAGGATGCAAACCTGTCTGATTTTGTATTATGCCCGAGCCATCCATGACTTCCCTCTTATTAGCCGCTGACCCTTAACTGCACACAGAGCCTCGTGCAAAGGGTGGTCGGTGTCTGCAGCTATCCTGAGAAATGACTTCGACTGCAGCACCTTGTGCCAACCTGAAACAGTCGGCAAACCAAGGATGTATCGCATACACACCACCAGGGTGTCTCTGGTGCACCCATAATGACCCGCATAGCTGCATTCTGTGTGCGCTCTAGTTTGTCCATCTGACTGTTTGAGACGGTCAGCAGTCCCAGGCCATAATCAACTACTGACAGGATCAGGTGCTAATATAGTGCAAAAAGCATTCTCTGCTCTATGTCAATTGCAGCCATAGTCCTAATTGCAAAAAGTCTTTTTTGGCATCTAGTCACAACACTCTCCACATGTTCCTCAAAGGATAGGCTCCTGTCAAATGTAATTCCCAGATATTTTAGTATGCTCTCTCTGTTGACTTTTCTACCATCTATCGTTAGGCTTGGGACATTAGCTTTAACGATTCTGTTTTCTAGAGAACACCACATCAAGGAAGATTGACTCGTGCAGAGCATCTGTACAAAAGTAAAGGGCATTATATTGTTCAAGATGGACAGGGACTGACCAGCATGAATACAGGCACATAACATAAGAAACACTTTTGGCAGGAAGTGTTATTATGAGATGGGAGAACAACGGGAGGGCCCGAGTTTATTTCAGGCGGGATGCGTTGTTAGCAACATTCTGTAAAGGACTTCTTTCACGATCATGATGATGATGATGATTACAAAAATACAACAAACAAGCGAGCACAAACAAGAAAATTATTGTTTACTAACTTGCAAATCCTTAAAACACGACTCATCAATCTGCTCAACCTTGTCAGGGACAAAACACAAAAACGATTTCCAGACTTTGTGGTAAAAGTATCCAGTTGGTTCCGACTGGTGCCAGGTAGATCTTGGAGACACTTTATTGCAGGGTACATTCGGATCTGGTAGTCTTGTGAGACCAGACTTTGCTGTCAGTTTTGGGGACGAGAACAACACATTTACAAGGTTCATTAGGGTTTGACAGTCTTGTGAGACCAGACTTTGCTGTCAGTTTTGGGGACGAGAACAAAACATTTACAAGGTTCATTAGGGTCTGACAGTCTTGTGAGACCAGACTTTGCTGTCAGTTGTGGGGACGAGAACAAAACATTTACAAGGTTCAATAAGGTTTGACAGTCTTGTGAGACCAGACTTTGCTGTCAGTTTTGGGGACGAGAACAAAACATTTACAAGGTTCATTAAGGTTTGACAGTCTTGTGAGACCAGACTTTGCTGTCAGTTTTGGGGACGAAAACAAAACATTTACAAGGTACTTTAGGGTGTAACAGTTTTGTGAGACCAGACTTTGCTGTCGCAAAATCCAAGACAATGTTATTACTAATACGTTCGCTTTTTAAATATTGCTTTGCACTATATAAAATAAACGAGTGCATTACCTGAAAGTAAAATTAAAGTGTTTCTGAAATTTTAGGATTCTACACAGTTATTTTTTTTTTTTTTCAGTATGGTAGCTTTTGCGATGTCAAACATTAAAAAAAAAAAGTTTTCAACATACATTTAAAGAGAAAAACTGTATTAATAAATATTACGTTCCTTCCAAATATCCTACCCCAAACAGGAGAAATCCACAGGTCGCGGGAAAGTCTAACATTTCAGTGGTGTGTAGTAATCTTGAATTTCAATTGCCGTGCAGTTTTGTGCTGCGCGGTTTTCCCTTTTCTGTGCTTAAGTTGTGTGTGCTGTGCATTTTTTAAGTGCAATTTATTTTTGACCCTATGCGCAGTCGAGGGGGAGGGGGTAGGGGGGTGTTGTTTTTGTATTCTTTTGTTTCTTGAAGAGAAGGATGCAATTTTGCATTGTGTGTGTGTGTGTGTGGGGGGGGGGTGTATGCGTGATCTCTATGTTCCATCAGCAGGATGCCTTGCCAATCGGGGTATTTTGGGGTGGCCCAAAACAAAAAAGGCCCAATCATTCTAGACGCATACTGCTAAGTTCCGACAGGACGTAGGCTGCGCCCTCTCGTGGGACATAGGTGGGTTAGGTTTAGGGCCAGTTCTAGATTATTTGGGGTCGTTAAAAGCGCTCGCATCGTGGAACATAGAACACGCGATAAAGCCAGCAGCTGACAACAACTAAAAACAGACAACGTTATTCTAGGTGTATACTGCTGAGTTCACCAATGGACAGTCAGGACAATTGAACGCGTTACTAGATCTGGAGAGATGTTAAAATGCGACAACTAGTGCGGCGGCAGCAGAGACAACAGACTATTGTTCTGGTGGCTAGAATGTAACAATGTTCGCCAGAATGGTCGCGAACACGTCATCTAAACATAACCATAAACGTAAACCCTAACCCCTAACCCTACACACTAACCTTATACCCTAACCCTAAACCTTAACCTGAAACCTAAATCCTAACCCTAATAACCCCCCTCCCCCATCCCCCAACTTAACCCTACACGTCTGTAATATGCAGAATTCCGCGAAGTTGCAGGAAAGTAGCGCTGCTCTTTTTTTCGGTTAACGCCTTCACAGACATATAAAGCCACGCGCGAAAACCCAGGCCACGCCTTTGCACACACATAAAACATGGAAACACAAAGCACAGACAGCTGGACACCCGGTCTTACCACCCTCTAAAATATTCGACTGTCTCGTGACGTCATCGGTGGTAGTATATCAAAAAATAACATACGCTTACTTGTACGGCACATGATGATGTTATCGTTTACATACTTGCTTCTACTGTTAGAGTGATATTCCCTGCCAAGAAGTTGAATCTGTGAAATACGGATTAAAAAGATATAATGAATATTCAAGGAATGGTCTCCAACAGTTGTTCACTCTTTCAGTCCTTCGTTTTTGCTGCTTCAGCACCTGTCTATCCTAAAGTTATTGTACGCCCCATTAAACCTCTTTCTGCCGCCTGGGCGACCACTGATGCAGAGGGACCACTGATGCAGAGGGACCACTGATGGAGAGAGACCACTGATGGAGAGAGACCACTAATGGATAGAGACCACTTTTGGAGAGAGACCACCTTTGGAGAGAGACCACTGATGTAGAGAGACCTCTGATTGAGAGAGACCAAAGATGGAGACAGATCACTGATGTAGAGACCCCCAATGGAGAGAGACCTCTGATGGAGAGAGACCCCTGATGAAGAGAGACCCCTAACGGAACCCCTGATGGTACCCTGATGGAGAGAGACACCTGATGGTACCCTGATGGAGAGAGACACCTGATGGTACCCAGATGGAGAGAGACACCTAATGGTACGTTGATGGAGAGAGACACCTGATGGTACCCAGATGGAGAGAGACACCTGATGGTACCCTGATGGAGAGAGACACCTGATGGTACCCAGATGGAGAGAGACACCTGATGGTACCCTGATGGAGAGAGACACCTGATGGTACCCAGATGGAGAGAGACACCTGATGGTACCCTGATGGAGAGAGACACCTGATGGTACCCAGATGGAGAGAGACACCTGATGGTACCCTGATGGAGAGAGACACCTGATGGTACCCTGATGGAGAGAGACACCTGATGGTACCCAGATGGAGAGAGACACCTGATGGTACCCTGATGGAGAGAGACACCTGATGGTACCCAGATGGAGAGAGACCACTGATGGAGAGAGACCCCTGATGGAGAGAGACCCCTGATGGTACCCTGATGGAGAGAGACCACTGATGGTACCCTGAAGGAGAGAGACCACTGATGGAGAGAGACCCCTGATAGAGAGAGACCACTGATGGAGTGAGACCCCTGATGGCACCCTGATGGAGAGAGACACCTGATGAAACCACTGATTCAAAGGATCTGCCCAGGAATGGATTTTGAGTTGATGAGGCCATTAGGAAAATTAATCACTGAGGCCTCTGCTGTTTTGAATTCAACCAGCTAATCTCAGGAAACTTTAAAATATACAGGCCTTTTAAAAAAATGGATATTGCAAATATTTCGTCTTGTAATGTTTACTAAAATAATAATAAAGAATGTGCTTGCAAAATCATAATTAATCTACAAGTCCCTTACAGAACATCGCCTTCTCCATGGTACGCATGAAAGTATCCCTTTTCCTTACCAGAACACCTGCCCCATGTGCTTTCAATGTCAATGCATCTTCAATGTCCTGTTTCCATCATCGCGGTGGGATGACCCCTGCCTTGCCTTCCACAAACTGCATCCTCTATCACCGTCTTTCTCCAAGCCACCATGACGCTTGATGTGGCCAAAATACTTCAACTTTCGGGACAGGATGCTGTTTATGAGCCAGTTCTCCTTGATGTACTCATTTGGAATGTCGATGTTTTTCCCCTTCTTGACCCATGGTATTCTAAAAGCTTTCTCCGAAATATCAATTTAAAAGCTCAAATTTTTTTCCTCAGTGACTGAGTGAGAGTCCAGGATTCACAACTGTAAGTTCCCACAGGAAAAATGCATCTCAAGATATTTACTTTAACCAATTTACTAGTGCTTTGTCGTAGGTTCTTTATGATGTTTAATCTCTGCATTGTTTGAAAAAAAAAAAAAAAAATCACATAAATATATAATACAGCACAAGACAATTTTGTTATAAAATATTTTTTTTTTAAATGAAAACTGCGTTTAAAATATATTATCAGAAAAATGCGCTCGCGAGAAAAAAAAAAATGGAGAAAATTTTCTATACAATCCTACATAACTGGAGAAAAATAGCGTTGGGAGTTTTTCTTATACATCACTTCCAACCGGCACATCATATTTTTTTTTTTGCCTGAAGACGTGCCTGACACGTTGGACGAGCAGCGAATGTTGACTTTTTACGCCACTGTTGAACAAAAATTCCCAAGAATGAAGAAAAAAAAAAATGCTAGGACTAATTTTAACAAAGGCTCATACTGGTGGGGAGTCACCGTGGCCGAGGGGCTAGACACTCGCCGCGGATCGGAAGGCAGTGGGTTCGCTCCCTGGTGGAGCCGGACTTATTTCAAAAATGACCTTGGCTCCCATCTCGACCAAGCCTTGAGTGGGTACCGGGTGCAGTCCTGGGAAAGTAAAGGCGGCCGGCGTGATGCTGACCACATTACCCATCTTGTGCCGATCGGTCTATAAAAATATAAGTCTAGCCCTATATGCCCTATACGTCTAAAGGCTTGAGAAAGGGTCCTTTAATTTTTTGTTACTCATACTTTCGTTTACGAATGTTGGCTGTCTACTGTATGTGTTTATATTTTTCAAAGTTATTATATTTGTGTACTATTCCGCGCAGTATTTTTTGTCATTATGATGCTCTTAAACTAGAATAAGCCCTCTGATCTACGTGTTGTGCTTAGAAATATGTATGGCGGATAGGGGGAGGGACTAAATTCCACTACACCCTCCCATGTTTTCACTTCGGCACCCCTTGCCGCATGTCTAAGGCAGTCGTCACGAACTGTGCATGTTAGGATTTTTCTGCTTTTTCAAAATAATGCGTCGGCCTGGGAGGGACGGAACAAACCGTCTGCATACAAATAAGATAGATCTGTAAAACGGATGTGCATGCAAAACTCGGGTTCTAGAACAAGACTGTCAAGGAATGACAAGCCATTACACATTACCGTAAAAGAGTCGGGACCTGTTTTACCCGTGCTCGACAAAACTTTCAAACTTGGACTCGTCCGGAAAGGTATATAGTCCCTTATATCGATATATACCTTTATCGGATAAAATTATAATGTCTACATCTTCTATCTTATCGTCATTTGCAAATTGGCAACTGTAAAATAATTATTTCTAGAGGTATTTGTATACTCCTGGAAACCGGTTTACTCCTGGCTCATGTATACAAGGAACTTCTTCTTACTGACGCCTAACTTGATTTGTGCGGGCATTGTTTCTGCCGGCTTTCATAGAGCTCAGATGTATGCATCGACGCCTCAATAAATTTCACTTAAGAAGGCAGCCTGTAGTGTCTAGGACATTTCCTATGCTTGGGTAAGTTAATTATAGTTTACGAGTACCCTAAATATAGCTCTTTAAAGTTGGTCACTGCTGTAGACAGATCAGAATCGGCTATGGGATCACACATAGTTCGACCGTTCTTGATCTCTAGAGAAGCGGATTCGAACTTAGACCTTCTTCTGTACAGACTAAATGGCCTATGCCCTAAATAACCCACACATATTGGTAAAGATAAGGACCCTACAAGTGTGTACCAGTTAAACTAACAACAGAAGTTTGTGTATACGAATGGGAACGGAGAATTTAGGTCAGTACTTGGGCAGCCAAAACGTTGCATTGAGTGTGTTTGACACAGATCAATGGATGTGTGGGAATGGCTTGAGAGTCGTAGGGGATAGGGGTATTGACTGTAAACATTGGTGTCTGTGTGCAAATGGGAGGAAGGAGAGAAATTGAGATACGTGTGATAGCGTCTATCGGTCTCCACTATATATATATCTGACTTTCCATCTCTTGCACTAAACAGACAGATAAATGATAGGAGACATTGTCTCCTGGTCTTGAGAGTACACTCTGAGGAATGAAACAGAGGAGCAGAGGTGGAGTAGGCTGATGTGGGATGGTAACTGATGCTTATTCTGAGTCTTTCCTGTCAAGATGATACCCTCTTGGTGATGACTAATTCTGAGTTCTTTCCTGACAGGATGAAACCTTTGTGAAGAGCTGGCAGAATAATCACAGTCCAACAAACACCCACCAACCAACTACCAACCAACTACCAAGCAACTTTCAACCAACTACCCACCAGCTAACACTAGTGAAGGTACCTGGCATCATCATCATGGGGTGCCATATACCCCAAACATCCTAACAGTGCCAGAGCATGTGAGTGAACTCCAGAGCAGGTGAACATTTGTAGAGCATATATCCATACTCGAGTAGTCCAGTCTTCAGGAGCTTGGTGTTGCTCAGAGACAGTATTGTGACCTGACCGGTGGGAGAGACGGGCTGAGTACCTATACAGTTGCTGTGTCCTCTATGGTGAGGTACTCCTCCACTACTTGATCCACTTGAAGCAGAATCACCAAAGTCAAAGACAGTCGAATCACTAGGAGCTGAGGGAAGCATCATCAGTAGAACTAGAATAAGTGCCAGTTTGATTCTATGTCATGCTATATTCCCCACAGCTCCAATGGATTCCAAGGATGAGACAGTGTTACCTCCAGGACTTTCTGGCTGTTTAGACTTCTGTTGAGTCTGGTCATTGTGTTCTGGGATCCATCCACCGAGATCTGGCGTCTACTTCACTATTTTATATATATATATATATATGTTGTATTGATTACATGCATTCATTTTCATGGCTGACTTAGGTGTCTCTATTTCACCTTTCTAAGTGTTTAGCATTGGTGTGTGTATGAATCATAAATATTATATGTGTTAACATGGTTATGATAATAAACTATCATAACCTGGGGGCTTTCTTTTTTATAGTAGTGGGGGTGTCCAGACAAGTGTGCCTAGGAATATTGTATTCATATACAGACATATTTTATAGTGCCAAAACTTGAGTTGCCCTACTCCAGAAATAAGTTGAGCGTATATTGGCCACGGGGCATCCCTTAGACCAATACGAGCCAAACGACTCAACATAATTATTTCTGAGTGCTGTTGGTTCTTAAGGAGAAATCCTTAAATCAGGCACGTGACAGGAGTGATATGTGACAAAGACCAAGGTCAAGAAAGAAATAAACAATCAGAACTTCCACAGCAGTTTACAGCCAGCGAATGCTGAGAGATGTTTCTTGCTAAATTTTGTTCTGCAAAGAAGGGTCATCCTATACGTGGGGGTGTCTTACATGTAAAATTAAGGTCAATTACTTACTGTCTGCTCGGTTGTTTCAGTATTTTATCTTCGGCTGGAGTGACTGGCATGGGGATCTGTCGCCTCCAGTAGGTGACAAACTGATAATGAGAGCAATTGAGTTCCCGTTTGCTTGGTCGACCACAGAACCACGGGGTGCCGTTTTCCAAAGTGAGATTACACAGTTGGGATTTTTCATAGCCTGGGACCATGGGGATGCCACTACAGGGAACAGTCTCGTTGGCCTGTGTGACAAAGACTGTAAAATGTTTTGGTCTTCTTAATATAAGAAATATTAGAAACCGTGGCTACTTAGGGACTAGATAAGTGTTTTCAAGGTGGATGCTAAGGCCGTTTTAGAGGTGCTGGGAGAGTTTTGGTGGCGGTAAAAGTCTCCGTCGAATTTGGGAGTGGAGCGACACTGGGACGTCCAGGGGTAAGACAGCAGTCTCGGTAGATGTAGCGTTCTAGTTCGAAAACAATCACTTCACGTCTTGCGCCACCTTTCCAACGATCTGCATCATCTTCTAAGGGTGTCATTTGCGTTATTTTTAATGATCTAATCATTCTGTATTCCAAGTTGGGGGTAGTTTTTAACGACTCCAAAACATCTAGAACTGGCCCTAACCCCGACAGCCTCAGCCTCCATCCAACGAGTGAGTGCAGACTGAGTCCAACGACTGCATGCAGCTTAGGACCCACGAGTGTGAGCAGCCTAGTTGCCAAGAATGCATGCGCGACGCATGCGGAGAAAGGCGAGGGAGAGAAACAAGAGACAGAATTGGACGCATAGACATATACTGGAGACCAGGTGTGTAGAGACGGCGTTACACTGGAAAGAGCGCATATGCTAAAAATCCATAGAAGATAGTGCAGCGCGTGGGAAAGGTCACGAAACGTGAATGAAAGGCCAACAAATCTCACGCAACGACTTGAAATGTTTGTGGACAAAAAATTTACTTGAATCGCAGCCTCAGATGCTGTCGGGAGGCACTGAATGAAAAAAGACAACGGTAGAAAGAGTATGCCAGAGCGAGAGAGAAAACACATTGACAGAGAAAACATTTTGATAAACTGTTCGTACCTTTCTCAGCGTAGTGCAGCAGATTAAACTCGCAGTAAGTTCTGAACTAAAAAAAAAAAAACTGTTATAATCAACAGGTTCAACCGTCTTCTTAACCTAACGAGTATGCTTTTATTTTCAAAGTTTTTTTTAAATCCATTTCCATACTTCGACACTAAAGGTGAAGGCGCGATGATCGACTTCATTGCATCGGGTTTTATCCCATATGGCTCAGTCTCTCTCTGCAGAACAGCTAGCTGCCTGCCGAGAGCGTCGCACAGTGCACGACCTCTGTAACTCGGGCGACGATCCCCAGGCACTCGTGAGCTGAACGACGCCGCCATGAAACGAGCCTGCGACTTCAGAGGGCAAGGCAAACAAAGTGACCACTTTGCCATGGAGAAACCCCTACTTCGACACTATGTGGAAGGATGCCTTGAGCCGAAACTTCTACAAGAGCAGCTACTCACAACACGCATTTTTTAATAATAGACTATCTGTATCAATGATTTAACATAATTTAAACAGGAAACCTCTTAAGCTATCAACATTTAAGCTGTTTAGCCTGTAAGATAGGAAATATCTCAGAGCAATGTAAAAGAGCCATAGTCCTCGTGGTTTACATAACTTATTTACACACTTTTTGTCATCCGAAAGTCTCAACCAACAACCTACATTAATGAGAGGTACATAAAACAAATACTTGAACAATGCTTTGCAGCTTTGGTGGCCATAGAAAAACAGCATAAGCCTGCTATCTGTCCCAAAAGCGACTGGAGATAGTAGAAGATTTTGCAAAGAATTGGTGTCCTAAATGTGCATCGACATATTGTCGTCTTTCAAGATGATAATGTTATATTGTGATACAGATGATATTGTGATACAGATGATATTGTTATACAGATGAGAGCCCTTAAATACTGAACTGAACCCAAAGCGTTGTATTGTCATGTAGCCACTTCAGTAGACTCCCTAGAGGTTGCCCGCCAGTCCGAATGATTTGCATCCGATTCCGCATCATGGCTTAGGTGACTGTATTTATACTGCGAAATTCCATAGGAAACAAAAGGGGTCATTGTGTGCTCGGCACCACCGAGATCAATAGTATACAGATAAAGCCAGAGTTCGAGCACGTAGAATATGGGCCGCGGAAAAATCGTTGACACTGAAGAGTACTTTATACGAAGCAAACAGAAGATTTCGTCCCAGAGCTCTCTCCCTGCCCTGACGCTGGGAGGCGTTACAGCAGTAGGCAATAAATGACGAGGAAGAAAAGAATAAGTGTGATGTCGACCACATTATCCATCGAGAACATCGAGAATGGTCAACAAACTAATGTCTAGCACCATATGCACAATACTTCAATAGCGTACCAAGTGTTCTTTTGTTTAGTTACTTTCTTGACATAAAAGTGTACTGACTACTAAAAAACTGCAGTTCTGATTTCATCTCTACACAAGTGTAAAGTAAAGAACCCTTCTCCACTCGTTGAGGCGTATTGTGCATAGTGATAGGCCTGTACTGTATAGATGAGTCAGCACTCGTTAGGTGATGTGCTCAACATTCCGCCAGCCGCGTTTACTTCCCAGGATATTACCTGATACTCATTTGAGGTTGTGCCTATCTGGGAGCCAAAGTCATTTCTGAAAAGTCTGGCTCCGTTAGCATTCGAATCCATGACCTTGAGATAGACAAGCAAGCGTCTAGTGACTACACCACGGCGGCCTACTTTAAATAGCTGTAGGAGAGAGAAAAGAAGTTTATTTTAGAACTCAATTGTGGTTACACAGTTCCAGAAAGTATACCTGGGAATTACTGTATGCCCCTGCAAAAGGTATGGAGGTTTTAATTGTTCTGTGGACATAAGCGAGCGCTCTGAAAAATTCTCTTGGTTGTCTCAAAGTGGCCATAACCCTGTTGATGGAAAAAACAAAGCACATTTAGTAGTGTCCCTAGCAGGCAGAAATTAATGTTACGAATGAAAAATTGAAGGATTCCTTTTTTTACACTTTAGTCGTGTGGTGCTGAAAACCATCCATGCCACAACCTTTTGTTTCGTGTACTGTCAATCATTCTTGTTCTTTTTTTCTTCGTTTGTCCTACGGTCCAAGCCGTACAACTTCTCAGGGAAGAGTTCGATGCAGTTTCCTGCTTGTTGCGTAGCTTGAGTCAATGTTATACTGCGCTTCTGCAGTTTCTCCTTTACACCCTCCGCCATCTCGTTCTTTTGTTGTTAGAATCCACCCCAATATGGAAGGCAATTGTTTCTTCTTCAAGGCCCCATCTCTGCTGTCGGGTTTCTGAGACTTGCATCAGTGTTATTTTCATCTGAATGGTAGCACTTTGTGTCACCTGGTATTTGCTGTTCGTCGTGCGGGCCTGGTGTGGTTGAACATGCCTCACACTTGCTTACTCATCGGTCCTGATGTGGTTGAACGTCACTCACACTTACTTACTTGTCTGTCCTGATGTATTTGAATGTCACTCACACTTGCTTACTTGTCGGTCCTGATGTATTTGAATGTCACTCACACTTACTTACTTGTCGGTCCTGATGTATTTGAATGTCACTCACACTTGCTTACTTGTCGGTCCTGATGGGGTTGAACGTCACTCACACTTACTTACTCATCGGTCTTGATGGGGTTGAACGTCACTCACAATTACTTACTTATCGGTACTGGTGTGGTTAAACGTCACTCACACTTACGTACTCATCGGTACTGTTGCGGCTGAACGCCACTTACACCTACTTACTCATCGGTCCTGGTGTAATTGAACGTCACTCGCACTTACTTACTTATCGGTACTGGTGTGGTTAAACGTCACTCACACTTACCTACTTATCGGTACTGGTGTGGTTAAACGTCACTCACACTTACCTACTTATCGGTACTGGTGTGGTTAAACGTCACTCACACTTACCTACTTATCGGTACTGGTGTGGTTAAACGTCACTCACACTTACCTACTTATCGGTACTGGTGTGGTTAAACGTCACTCACACTTACCTACTTATCGGTACTAGTGTGGTTAAACGTCACTCACACTTACGTACTCATCGGTACTGTTGCGGCTGAACGCCACTTACACCTACTTACTCATCGGTCCTGGTGTAGTTGAACGTCACTCACACTTGCTTACTTATTGGTACTGGTGTGGTTGAACGTCACTCACACTTACTTACTCTTCGGTCCTGATGGGGTTGGACGTCACTCACACTTACTTACTCTTCGGTCCTAATGGCGTTGAACGTCACTCACACTTACTTACTCTTCGGTCCTAATGGCGTTGGACGTCACTCACACTTACTTACTCTTCGGTCCTAATGGCGTTGGACGTCACTCACACTTACTTACTCTTCGGTCCTAATGGCGTTGGACGTCACTCACACTTACTTACTCTTCGGTCCTAATGGCGTTGGACGTCACTCACACTTACTTACTCTTCGGTCCTAATGGCGTTGGACGTCACTCATACTTACTTACTCTTCGGTCCTGATGGGGTTGGACGTCACTCATACTTACTTACTCTTCGGTCCTGATGGGGTTGAACGTCACTCACACTTACTTACTCTTCGGTCCTAATGGCGTTGGACGTCACTCATACCTACTTACTTACTCTTCGGTCCTGATGGGGTTGAACGTCACTCACACTTACTTACTCTTCGGTCCTAATGGCGTTGGACGTCACTCATACCTACTTACTTACTCTTCGGTCCTGATGGGGTTGAACGTCACTCACACTTACTTACTCATTGGTCCTGATATGGTGAAACGTCACTCACACTTGATTACTCATCCTTTCTATTAAGTGTTACCGCCCCGATATAGGACTAATATTTGGGGTTGGGGCAGGGGGAAGGGTATTTTAAACCCCCTAGCCGTTCTGTCAACGAGGGGCCTTCGTATAACCTAATGGATGAATAGTTTCTGGGACCTGTGCCCAGGTGATTTTCAGCAGAATGTTGGCACTTTGTGTCACTGGATGTTTATAGTTCGTTGTGAGATCCTGGTGGTGTTGAACGTCACATATTCTCTTTTTTTTAAGAGGGGGGGGGGGGGGGGTCCCCTTCTTGCAGCCTGCTGTTTTCATGCTGTACGCTCTAGTTGCTGTCTGATTTGTTCCATTCTGACCGCAGGAATAAACTATTTTTTGTTGTTGTTGTTGTTGTTGTTGTTGTGTGTGTGTGTGTGTGTGTGTGTGTGTGTGTGTGTGTGTGAGATTAACAAAGAGTTTGGATGTCTACCAGAGCGCAGAGGGAAACAAATATGGTAACTACGTGTTAATCAGGTTGCACCAGCACCATACATAGAACTCCAACTCTTCCTTAGCTACTGATAAAGGGGACGGTGCAGGTGTGGGAATATCCCGGGTGCTATGATGTGTTTTCACTCAATCATTAAAATTAGAAATATGTTATAAAAGTATCCACTTGGACGCTTGCTGTTTTACATAGTTTTATGACACACATACCGTACTGATCCCGCCCATGGGAGTATTGTAGTTGCCAGGTAGGTCCCATTGTTGAAATCGGTAATGTTGGCACTTATGCTGTGCTGAAACTTCATGTCTTTCAGCCAAACTCTGAGCCTGTCTCCCCCTTTTAATCTTTGTCTGCCCTTTCTATCAAACATGTTGATGACCACAGACACGGCGTCCCCGACGGTGGCAGTTTTACTGAATCAGAAACAAGACAACAATCTAGAAATAATTTTTAAGAGCTCTGTATTATACAGTCATACAAAATTCATGCATAAAGCGTTAGAACTTGCTGTTTACACATTATTACAAATTTCAGTGTCTGATAATTCTTAAGATACATTTTTAAAAGATTCACACAAAAATTAAAAAAATTAAAAAAGAAAGTAATGGACCCTTTTCCACGCCTCCAGGAGTATTTGAGCTAGGCCTATATTTTTTAGATCAGTCGGCACTTGGTGGATGATGCCGTCATCACAAGGGCCGCCTTCCCTTCCCATGAATTTACCTGGTATCCATTAGAGGAAGGGTCGACCTGCTAGCCAAAGTCGCTTCTGAAAGACGTCCGGCTCCAACAGGACCTCAATCCAAAACCTTCCGATGCGCAGGCGAGCCTTTAGCCGAGACAAAAACTAGTCTACAAACTATCCCCATGTGCCTGGAGGCAGTAGCATTCCACGGTGGAAAGTGATTCTGTCGACCGACCCCAAATTTGAAACGGAAAACTCTTCTGAGAAGTAAAGGTGGATGACGATTGATCTCTGAAAATATACGTCTACCATCATATGCCGCTGACGTGATAGAAGTAATTTTTTTTTTTTTTTTTTTTTTGATTTAAAAAAACAAACTGATTTTTTTAAAATGTGTAATTCATATATTCAATATACTCATGTTCACTATCAATAAACACTATGGTTACTGTGTAAAGCAAGACGAATCTAAATATCCGGGATGTATATTCGCGGAGGGGGACAGATAGGTCAGAGAATCGAAACAAGTTACCAGAAAGCAGATGCACAGCTGTCATAGCAATTACCACACCCAATCAGTTTTGTCACGCACACACACAGACACACACACGCGCGCGCGCACACACACACACTCACACACACACACACTCACACATACACACTCACACACACACACGCACACACAAACACACTAAACAACAACAACAAAACAGATTTAAACAGCGTTCGTATCAAAACTATGCTACAAGCGCCCAGCTGTGACATTTTCAAAGGCCAACCTGCAAACGATGAACAGCTGTGAGATAAGATGCACCGTGAGGGTCGCCATTTTAACCATCAGTCCGTTGTTAGTTCCGGGGCCCCATTATGGGAGTGCGGGATCTACCCACTAACAAGCATGTCGTAGAAGCAGAATTATTATAGGATATTTCTTTTAAAGACAGAGTGCATCTGCACCCGAAGCTAGGAACCAACAGTCTGCCTACGTGTAAGGCAGATCTTGAAAAGGATGTGCATGCACAATTCAGGTAATGAAGCAAAGCTAGGTCCAGAAGGGGACGAACAACCAAAAATGTCCATCAGAGCTGTAGTCGGTAGTTAAGCCTACTCTTAATAAATGAATTATTGTGTCTTTCTCAATCACACTGGCTCTGTAACTTGCAATTTTAAGAGCAGAGGACAGATACTCTACCTACTTGTATTCATACAGACTTATTTTCGAGTGTATATGGCTCGCGACAGTACTCTCATCCCATAATGGTGGGTCAGACAAATAAAAGGCTTCAAACGGGTACAACTCTTCCCTGGGTGGCTCCATCAGATATTCTGGGTACAGCAGACCCCCGCACCTACGTAAGATTGAAGATAGTACATTTTCAAACATGTCTTTTTAAATCTTCAGTAAAAATTGTTATGTAAACACCAGGATCTGTAACGCCAACTGCGTTTTTGGCAGAATGCACACCAATGTCTGGCATTGAAGTGGTATTAGTCTGCAAACCAAGCTAAATATGTACAGTGCTGCAGTGCTTCACCTGCTACTGTATGCTTGTGAAACATGGACTATATACAGACGTTAGGCAAAGAAGCTTAACGTCCGCTTGTCAGACCATCGGTTTCCAGCAATAGCTTTTTGTAATAAGATACAGGAAGGTAGTTTGCTCTGCACATGACCGAACTGCTTAGCGAACGTCTGTCTAACGAGGTTTGAGGTTTGAACAACAGATCAACATCATGGAGCACGGGTAGTAACCCATAAGTGCTCCGTTCTTCTTCTAACTCAAGCCTGAGCCCGAAGAAGCTCAACACAGTGCACAGGCTCTGTAGCACCGGCGAGGATCCTTAAATACTTTGGGTAGATTTTGAACTCCAAATTTCGCCCAGGAAGCGCAGTTAGGCTACTCTTTTTGATATCCGAATGCCACAGGATTTTTTACGTGCGCAACAATGCACACGGGCGTCCGATCTCACTACCCAGAGACCAGGGGGAATTACTAGAAATCCAAGTCCATGTGAAAAAAATCACAGCCCCTACCGGTGATTAAACCCGGCACCTCTAGATCTCGGACACCATGCCTCGAGACCACGCAGCCCCCCGTCTATCTAAAGAGAGAACGAACTGCGAGGCTTCAAGAAAAAGACCAGATGAGCAGCGCAGGATGCTAGAAAGATTCTTATAACAGGCTTTTCCTGATTGTCCTGGATACTTCCAGGCCTGTATTGGGCTTATAGGTCACCTCTGGACTCAGAGCTCAACTACAGTTTCATAACAAATGAAAGAAAGAGTAATTCTCATCACCTATTTTAGACAAATACCACGAACAACAAGCACCGTTAATTAGAAATCTCTTAAGAAGAACACTCGGCTAACATGCAGAAACTGTTGGTCCCTGCAGGGATTCTATTATTATTTGTCCCCGGTTATAGCGAACGGTTTAAACTGCTGTCCTTTTGAGACAGAGTTAAAGTCTCGAGGATCGTCTTCATTGCACTGGGTTTTATTCCATATGACTCAGGCTCCCTCCGAAAAACGGTTAGCCGCCTGCCGATAGAGCAATACAGAGCGCGAACTCCGCAGCTTCGGCAACGATCTCCAGGGTAAAAAATTGCACTCGTGAATTGAAGGACGTTGCCGTGGAACGAACTCAGGACCTTTATAGCGAGAGGTAAACGGCTTGACCACCAATCGCCCTGAACCTCCCGACCCCCCCCCCCCACCCCCCCCCCCATTTAGAATATGTATAAACGAGGTTTTACTGTAAGTTTTTTTTTTTAAGGGCTTGATAAATCAATCAATTAGGTGCCGTCTCCAAAGGTTGGCTGTAATGGATCTCCAGCACATTCTCTCTCTCTTATCTTGTTTGTTTACACACTGGCAGACTGCTGTTCGTCCATCTCTTGGTGTTGTTCTGCCAATTGTAACGCCGTCTACCTTCTGTTCTTTTGCTCTCAGCTTTTCCCCTAGTTTGCTTTTTAAAAGTGAATTATGTATTTTATGTAGCCAAAGTATTGCAACTGTCAATTATTTTAATTCTGTATTTCTTTCAGCAATTCTCTTTTTATTCGTACTCTTTCCAGAATCTCCGTATAGGACTCTTTTTGTTTCAGTGAAATACGACATATTTTTCTGTATATCCGTATTTCCATAAATTTAGTTTTCTAGAGCCTCGATGAGGTCATTAAAAAGAATAATCCTATCTTGTTTATGTCCGGTTCACAGTTTGTTTTATCAGAAGTCCGGGAAAGGAGAGAGGGGCGAAAGATGAAAGAAGCATCAAGCCCAGAGACAGCGCAAATACCAGAACTTTAGCCACGAAAGTGGCGCAAAAAACAAGACCACAAGTATAGCCGGAGACTGTTGGCAGCTTCGGCTAGCTAGCTGCAGGGTGAACGTGGTTAAGTTTTTGATTTTTTTTTTCTCAAAAGGAATTGGAATTAGAACCTCCATATTTTTTCTCTTCACTTTAATCTTGTCATTTCCTTGGGAATGCAGTTTTTAGTTATTTTGAAGTCCCACCCTGGCTTTTGCCGAATGCCTTAAATATAGCCGGGCTTGAAATATGTTCTGACGGCTGAAGGAGGTTTCCCGGACCACTCCACGGGTGATCCTCCTCTGCATGGTGGCACTTTGTGTCACTGGGTGTTTATAGCTTGTGTGATGTCCTTGGGGGTTACGACTTACATACATACATGCATATACCTCCTTATACTAACCTCGGAAATTATAATAGTTATAATCAGTGTGAGGGGAACTAGTAAAACAATACTCACATAAATGCAGTTTCAATCCGCTTCCTGTCTACTTCGGCTGTGAACTTTGTTGTGTTGGAGGGTAGGCTTTTAAACATTGTGAAGGGATCTTCTTGTAAATCCTGGCATTCCTTCTCTTGTTGTCTCAGCTGCTGCTTGGTCAAAATTTGAAGAAGAGGGTGATAGTATTAACAGGAAATAAGGTAAAAACACTCTTACACTGACAGACAGAAAAAAGGGAAACATGTCAAGCTTCGTACACTGAGATAGGGGGATGGAGGCACATTTTAAATACAGTCTTTGTAAGCAGTCTGGGTGTTTTTTAACAACGGATCAACATCATGGCACACGGGTAGTAACTTATAAGTGCTCCATGCTTCGTCTGACTCAGGTCTGCGTTCAACACTGCTCAACATCTTTTTAGAAAGAATTATGACCGCTGCCCTTGAACAACATCATAGCACAGTTAGAATCGGAGGTCAGAATATAACAAACTTAAGGTTTGCAGATGATATTGATGGGCTGGCTGGAGAAGAACAAGAACTATTCGAGCTTGTAAATCTACTCGATTAAACATCAACGAAATATAGCATGGAAATAAACGCAGAAAAATTCAAAAGTAATGATAAATAATCCAGCAAGCAGAATTTCACCAATCTACGCTTAAGGCCACAAATTAGAACAAGTGACTCATTTTAAATATTTAGGATCCATTTTAAGTGACTTGGGGGTCAAGTCCAGAAATTGTGTCAAGGATTGCCCAGACAACACCAATCCTTGCCAAGCAGCAAACATTATTGAAATCTAAATACATTTCATGTAAAACTAAGATTCGATTGCTCAGAAAACTAGCTATAAGCACATTTATATATGGCTGTGAAACGTGGACCATAACAACTGAACTTGAAAGAAAGATACAAGCATTAAGAATGCGCCTTTTTTAGAAAAATTCTTAGCATATTATACAGAGACCACATTACAAACGAGGAAGTTCGCCATACAATTATACAGCACATTGGCAACTATGAACCTCTTTTAACTACAGCGAAAACGCGAAAATGCAATGATTTGGACATGTAATAAGATCTAACGACCTTTCGAAAACAATACTGCAGGGCTCAGTAGAGGGAAAGAGGAGAAGAGGCAGACCAAGAAAGACCTGGTTAAAGAACCTGACTGACCGGACCGGCCTCAGGCATGCAACCATGAAGTCCATCGCAACTGACCGCCAAAAGTGGATAGAGCTGATCAGTCAACAGAAACTGGTGACCCAACGTACGTAGTGTTGCGGGATGATGATGATAATGTATGACCAACCTAACATTTGTGAACTATATGGTTTCATTCAGCAGTTTCAAGTTCAGTAGTTTGCCATTGCCCACAGTAGTGTGGGCTCCCGATACCATTGTTGAAATTAACGAACAGCAGTCTGCTTACAAATCATCTGCAGCTGTATTCAAACTGGGTAACTTATAAAGCGCGTAGCCTGAAAGATGTACACGACAAACACACACAATATATATATATATATATATATATATATATATATATATATATATATATATATATATATATATATATATAAGGGAACACTTCAAACAAACCGCAAGGGCGGCTTAGCACACCAAATGGGTGATTTTGCAATGAAATAGGGTGCGAACAATCCCTCACAAAATTCTGGCGACTTCAGGGCAGTATGAACGGTGACAAACAGTTGTGTAATATGCCCGAATTAAAAATGGACAGTGGGGTGATCATAATATCTGACGAAGACAAAGGTTAGGCACTCCTGTGCAGATTTCTCCAGCAAACTAAAAAGACAGACACAAACGAGAGGAAGCAGATAAAATTATTCAACAGTCCACGACATGCACATTGCTAATATGGATGAAGAAGATGACACAGTGTACATCTCGGTTGCAAACATCAGAGCTATAATGAAGACCGGTTGCGACACAGCCCCAGGGCTTGATGGCATCAGATACAGTGACTTTAAATGCCCGAAGGAAACAGACACAACGAAACTTTCTAAGACATTTAACGAGAGCATTACAAGCGGCATTGTACCGGATGACTGGCTTCACCGTTACCTCAGACCCGTTCCTCAGCCTGTGATTGATCATGAACAAGTACACGGCTATAGATTCATCACACTTCAGAACACTCATGGAGAAAATCCTGGCCAGAAAGTTGACCCAAAAATTAGTCAAGTGATCTTTTGGCACCTACACTAGTTGGGTACCGCCAGGAAAGAGATACCTGGTACAATACTGCTGTTTTTGCCTACGACACGTATGAGGGCTTCCAAGCAGGAATGGAAACTGCCGCAGCCGCCATTGACTTAGAAGAAGCGTACAAGAGCGTTCCATACAACATGATCTTTAAATTAATCTGCAAAAAGGGACGAAATGGGTCAACTGGATCGCAGCAGCGGTCTTCGAAAGAAGTGTCAAAGAGATGAGGTACGTGAGCAAAAAACCGCAACGCGTCTTTACGGGCTTGCCTTAGGGATCACCATTGTCTTCCGTTCTCTTTAATGTGTACACATCATTTGTCACCAGTGTACAGATAGTAGATTTGGGCAGAACTATGTCGTTCGTAGACGATATCCTTGTGTACCGAAGAGGAAACAACAGGAATGAAATAACAACAACGCTACAACATGAATTAGATCGACTCAGTGAATGGTGCCAGGAATCAAGAGCACAAGTAAACCTGGCGAAGACTTCCTTAATATGGTGCTCCTGGAATACTCACATTGTCAATGCACTAAAGCCAGTCGTGAGCATGAGCGGTATAGAGATTGATAGAACCACTCACTGCACGACGCTGTCAATGCTTTAACAGGATGGCCGAGGCAGAATCTAATCAAGCAAGTATGTGACCTAGGCGACATCAGTCACGGAAAAGAATTTACCTACATGTACATGACTTGTCTAAGGTTGTCATAACATTGGGGAGATATTGCAGGAGTCAGATACCATTCATCATAGACGCCGAGATTAGGGCACTGATTGATCAGCATTCACACCCAGAAGACGTTGTCATTTACACAATGGATCCGTGAAGCGTGGATCAAGATCAGCATTGGCATACAAAGCACAAAGGATGAGGAAAACAATAAAAAAATAAAAGAGGATAGCGGTGCTTACCAGACGACTACGTCAAGCATAGCCATGGAGATAGCTGCTGCTTCCAGCACACTTGCATGGGTAGCAGAAAAGCGACCACACATGCGGTAATTGTTTAAGACCAACAGGCTTCAAAAAATCGCTACAAATAGTCTACGCTCGGAATGGGTAGAAAGCATTCAAAAGACGCAGTTAACCTCATTATCTGAATCTAAACACCTGGCTACGCAGGAGAAAATTGTAATGAGAGAGAGCTAATCGTTTGGCAAGTAATGCCCCAAAGCAAAGGGGAAGAAGTATGGACTGAGCTGATATTACCAACGCTGTACTCTGTAGCAGAAAATAACGGCGAACCTCTGCCGCTAACGAGACTGCGTGACCGAGGAGTTAGGCTTTGTGAAGCACTTCTCTGACGACTTCAGGGTAAAGACAGGAGATACCATAATTAACTCCTCGTGGAAACAATCAGTAGAGTGGAATAGCTGCTTGAGACGTGAGCCTACGATGCTGAGAGGCGTAGGTCCCATTTTCAACGTGCGATCAGGTACAAGACAACTAGTGCAGCATAAAAGATATTACATTCCACAAGTCAAATGTGGGGAAAATAGTTGGAGATTAATTCAAATGATGCAACAGGAAACCCATAAGTAAGAAGAAACTCCACAGGGAAGCATATACAGCAGGAGTCTACCAATCGCCAGAAGAAGTATTCTCTCGTCCATAAATGTTTCGGCCCACGAGCTCCTAGACATTTTCAGAGAGTGGGCTCACCTGAGGTCATACAAATGGTACTGACTGATAAGAAATAGAATAAAGTAATAATATGAAATAAAATAAAAGAGAAAAAAATATAATAATTAACATTTAAAATGTCATTAGAGTAGAACTATTTAGATGATGGTATGTGGATATTGATACCACATGGACTAAGAACGCCTAGGCTATGGAAGAGGCGATTTTCTAAAGCGAGGCGCATAGTATGATCACCAGAGCAAGATTTTAATGCTGTGACAGATATATCATCTTTACCTCTGTGGTCAGAGCTTATAAAATGGAGAGGGATTGGTTTAAGTGTATTTTTGTCAATATCAAATATGGATCTCTGGGTTGTCATCGAGAGGCTCATTCTTTTTCCCCTATGAGTACATTTTGCGTAAATGTGACTCGAGCTCCTGTTTACCGACCACCAGAGTCCCAGACTTCAGTTGCTTGAACAGCCCTCGTGCAAACTGGGACGGGTCCCTAAAGAATTTCTCTCGCTCCCTTGTGATTCTTCTCCTGTTGTTACAGAAACGCTCAGTGCGACAGAGGGCACTGTGTCTGGCTCTCAGGTGCAACAGACCTCGTTCAGTCCCTCCCGTTTGCTGCCTTTTTCCCCTTATTGCGTTTTAGTCTGCCCTACACTTCAGAATGTCCCTCTGTCTCCTGCTTTTATTTTCCTTGACGCCCAGCTGCGCCTTCTCGACTGTCCCTAACTCGGGGGAACAGTGCTCGTATATTATATTACCAAACCCTGTAAGCTTATCACCTAACGACCTTTTCTTTAAAGTGTTAATTTGTTAATTTCTCACACAGTGTACCTTCCAGCTTGCATCACGACACCTTGTCGCTCGCAGGTGGAAACCTGATCTTTGAACTCATTTCTTCAGGAATCATCAAATATGCGCTTCCGCAGTCGGCGTCATCGGTCTCTCCGGGCTAGTGAGGGTATACCCTGCCCGTCGTTCCCTGACGACTCAGTAACTACCACGGGAGTAGTAGTTATGCGACGACGTTTACTGCGTGGCTCACCCTCGTATTTCATCCTTCCGGCATGAGTTCTCAGACAATGCAACCCCGTGAAGCTCTTTCCAAATGTACAGAGCCAACCAGGCCGATGGGCAAGTTCAGTCCGGGGGGTTAGCAAGGTCGTCACCGTTAGTATCTAATTGATTGGGTCCATTATTCTCCCCTTCTTTCGATGGACTCTGGGGGCATATTTCTTTTTGTGTTTTCAAAATCAGAGTTATTATACTGTGTTAGGGGTAATCAGCCCGGTCCACAGTCGACATTTGTCTCCATAAGTTAGTTTTCCCCCCTGGCGATACCCATAACAATAACAGTCAACTCCAATGTGTCAAAACGAGAATTAAATGACGAAGGCCAGGTACGAAGCGTAACACTGGTGTATTACGAACACTATAAACCTAATGAAAAAACTGGGCACAACATGATACATGGTTAAAACTGAACCAAATACTCCAAAGCACTCGCTAGAGCACTCACACTCGTCTTGAAACATTAGAATCCAAATTCTAATGGCATCTGCAAACAACTCCCTGAAGGGTCAACAGCACTACCTTGAGAGTCTAAACGGTTACTTTAACCAATTCATCTGCAGTCTGATACTTCATAACTTGGCAATGTCCCTCATTCTTGATTCTGACAGCTTTCCTGCTGAGTAATCCAAAAGTTTTAAACATTCCTGCTTCCTGCAGAACGCAATAGTGTACCAGTTCATAACTGAGATTTCTCCGTGAAATCCCGGGGTAAAACTTCCTCAAGGATCCACCAAGGCCTGACCACACGTCTGCCTTCTTCAAACTTTCGACTGCGAATTCTCTAGATCCCAGTTCCCTAACAAAACTACATAATGTTTTGACGTCCTTTTTGCTCAGTCAGTATTAACGTGTTTTATTGTATATCCTCACGCGACACTGCTGCATTGGAGGACTGAGCACGCATAGAGATTGTGATTGTCATAACATTTACGTGGGGGATATTCTAAAATCCACTTCGTATTGGCTGGTAAAGATAAACCAATTACCATAGCATACTGTTTATTGCTTGTATAATTCAGTAGCCTTTTAGCCCACTGCACAACAACATACGGTCACATTTGTTCAGTGGTTCACGAACCGCGAACGAATAAAACATGGACACTGTCATTGCCTGTTCCTCCAGCTGTGAAATTCGTGGCGTGATTCGTTTTCTTCAGACTTCTTCCTTTTAAAGTCCATGTCGTGTGGCGTAGGTAGTCATGTCTATGCACAACCTTCTATCTCGTGTACTTTTAATCAACTCAGACATGGATAATCTTCCATGCCATGATGTCAAACTGTCCAGCATCTGTTCTCTTGGTCTCCCTCTGCCTCTACTGCGCTTCAACTTTCCTACTGTAACGATGTATTCATGTTTTCTCCCTCTTATCATATGACCCAAAAAATGTAGATTATTTCTTTGTGATGTGGACAGTCAGTTTTCTTCGTGAGTCATTACTCTTATCTATCCAGGATACTCTCATCATTCGTCTATAAAACCACATCTCCGCAGCTTCCAACAAAGTTTTCACTAATTTATTAATTGTCCATGATTCACTTCCATATATCAATGTAGGATTTATATACCTTTAAAGAACTCTCTCTCTCTCTCTCTCTCTCTCTCTCTCTCTCTCTCTCTCTCTCTCTCTCTCTCTCTCGTCTCAATTGACAAAGAAAGATTGCATAAATCTATTTTCTTTTTGTAAAATGCTACCTTTGCTTGAGCTATTTGACATTTAACCATTAACACATCTTCCATCTGATGTTATCAGGGTACCCAAGTATTTAAACATATCAACTTGCTTGAGGTTTGTCCCATTTACTTTGATGCTGCGTTTTAGAGGCTAAGTTTTTTTTTGTAATTACGATTATTTCTGTTTTCTTTTTTGTGTGTGTTTCCTGCTATTCAAACTAAGACCCTTGTTTTCATTTTCTGTTACAATTAAATCCGTCACTTCTTGCAGTTGGGTTTAATTTTCAGAGATCAAAACTGTATCGTCAGCATTTCGCAGGCAATATATCTACCAACCGCTATTCCTGGCATACCATGTATAGATCTAATTATTAGTCCACTGTACAATTTGAATAAATCGTCAGTACACATCCCTGTCTAGCGCCTTGTTTATTGTTTTGCAAAGGTTCAACTTGGTTGTCAATCCTTATGGTTGCTACTTGTTGCTAGTATAGGTTTTTTACTATTCTCAGATTTTACCATCAATGTTTAAGGTTTCAAAAATTCTAATAATTTCTTCATGTTTCACTTTATCATATGCTTTAGTGCAATGAATAAAGTACAAATACAGATCTCTATCCATGTTAATCATTCTTTCTAAAAGTGTTTTCAAGATAACTATGCCGTTGTTTGTACCTTTACTTTCAACAAAATCACACTGCTCTTCTCCAATGTTTAGTTTGATGTCGCACCTTATTCTTCTCATGATAATTCTCCACATTATTTTAGTTAATGACTCATTAAACTAATTGTTCGATAATCTCCACATTCAACTGCAGGAGGTCAAGATTGGCAGCTCTGAACAAATGCAATTGTAGGTAGGTGTATCATATCATCATCATGTGCCAGGCCGTGCCGGTAAGAGTAGGCTGTCATGCTAGGCCACCTCACACGATCACCAGAATAACGGATCAGTTCAATGTTTTTGGCTCGCACTATCCATTAGGTCAGGCCAAACAGGTAATTATCTCTTTGGCCTCCTCTCGCTCTCTTTCCATCAACCTTGCAAGTTTTTACCTAAGTCTGGAGTCACTTCGAGCAGAGTGGCAAGCTTCTCTGAAAAGGTTACGGGTAGCGAGCATACTTTGGATCTTTTCTTCAGGCTATGCCGGCATGGTGGGTAATGAACAGGCACACATACTGGCTGGGTAGTGAATTGATACATCACAAGGCAGATGTGGCCAAGGCCCCTTGGGAACAAGCAACGGAATCAGTAGATATAAAAGATTATGGCCTGAAGAGAATGAGGCATCTAGGAGTAACCAGAGGGCCTGGCCGGCTAACTACACCCAGAGGAAAGGCAAGACGAACTTATCACCACATTGTGACCGGTACCATCAGTATTGCTCGCATGGGAATGCCCGGAGTGATGTGATGTCAATTCTTGACTCAACTCGACTCAACTCAACCAAAGGCGTGAAAAGGGATCTTTACTTTACTTCATGGTGATGTCAATACCATTGCTTTAAGGAAAGAAGAATGACACAATCGTAAGTGCATATGCACCAACAATGACTAACACAGGCGAGACTGTAAACGGAATCTACGAGGACCTGCTGGCTGTCATCGAATCAGTACCCAAAGACGACAATCTTATCGTCCTCGGCGATTTCAGTGCTAGAGTGGTCACAAGCTTTAACATGTTGGACGTTATAATTGGAAGACACGGAGTCGAAAATTGTAACAGCAATGGGCTACTGCTGCTCCAGGCCTGTGCAGAACATAAACTTATTATCACAAGCACTTTATTTCTACTCCATACCAGTAACAGAACCTCCTGGGTGCACTCCTGTTCTTAACAGTGGATTCTCATTGATTATGTCACAGTGAAAAAGCGCGACAGACAGGACGTACATGTAGCCATGTCCACGTGTGGTATTGAATGTTGGACAGACCGTCGTCTCGTCGTTTCGAAAATGAACCTCCGCATTCAACCACTAAGACCACCTAGGGGGAGCTAGAAAAAAAAAGCTCAACACCTCCAGGCTGATTTAATGAATCCACGAAAGATCATTTTGTATCCACACTAGAAGATCGTCTACAATCCATCTCCATAGACGGTCCAAATATGGATGAAACATGGACCACTCTGAGCGTTCGGATCTACAGCGCAACTTTGGAGACACCAGGACCAGTCACGATGAAACACCAGGATATTTTTGACGGAAACTCTAAAGATATCCATTTACTCACGGAGAAACACCGTCGCTATAAAGCTTTGTTAAATGATCAAAATTAAATTTCAAAGACGGACTCCTTCAGTAAGTTTAGAAGAACTGATCTAACCAAACGTCGACAGATGCGAGACTTATGGCTAAGCAATAAAGCTGATGAGATTCAGCGTTTTGCAGACAGGCATGATATAAAATTTTTTTACGATGCTGACATAATTATTTACTCGTGTGGCAAGGAATATAGTAAGGGAGTTGGTATTATTTTGGATCCAAAGAACTCAAAAACTGTAAAATGATTTTGGACAATATCAGAAGGAGTACTATTAGTAAAACTTGGCGGCAGACCGCTTGACATCAACTTAGTACAGGTGTATGCCCCAACAGCAGATAGTTCAGAGGAAGATATTGACGCATGTTATGACGAGTTAGACATGGCTGTTGATCAAAGCAAAAACTGTGAAGCTAAAGGAATCCATAAAATAAGAAGCTATTAACGGTTTGCTACAGGTCCCTGATAAAAGTTTTGTTATTTATCAACTTCTTCTTCTTCTGCCTTTCTATCCCCCCAATGGAGCATAGGCCCTCAACCAACTCACGCCATTTCGTTCTGTCCTCCGCCATTGCATGGAACTCTCCGATGTCCTCCCCATATTTCTAATTTCATTCTCCAGCTTTCATCTCCCTGTGTTTGTTGGCCTTCCTTTATTGCTAAGCCCCTGTGGGTTCCAATGCAAAGACGTTCTAGTTATGCTGTTCTCCTGTTTTCTCAGTGTGTGTGTCCTATCCAACGCCAGCGTCTTTTCCTCACCTCTTGGTCCACTGGAGCCTATTTATCAACTACCTCCCAGAAAATAATTACTGTGATCTCACTATCACAGTAAATGAGCAAAAGTTAAACGGATTTACTTATCTTGACAGTACCCTAACTTAGAGAGTCAATATTTTTTTTTTCTTTTTTCAACTGTCGTCAAACCTAGGAACTTCGGCCCGGCATAAAAGTGTCTGGCCATTGCGCTATAGAATCCAGGCTTCGTATATAGTACTTCAGCAGAACAATCTGATGTTATGTACTTACCTCACGAAATGTCTTCAGATTGATGTATATCTCATTGCTATACTTTATTTTTGGCAGTCGTAATATATTTTCGCCAGGAATTATCCAGTCGCTCTTATCTTGTTGCTGAGTAATGTGGCTCCACTTTGCTACAGACATTGGCGGCGCTAAATTCATTCTGATCGATGTAATCATATGTATTACTGAACAAAAGCACATACCTATTACAAAAGCAAAAACAAAATCAAAAGAACATACACACACACCCTCACATACATGCAAATATCATAAGTATGATTAGATTTCATGGAGTATTAATAAAGACCATAAACGCATCATCATCACCATCATCATGAAGCAGGTCCTTTAGAAAACGTCGCTCCATTCACGACCCGATACACACACACACATTTATATATATATATATATGTATGTGTGTGTGTGTGTGTGTGTGTGTGTTTATATATATAAGCTCGAAAGTTTTCAGACCTGATGCACTGGGCTGCTAAATGTACCTCAAAAATTATGTGCGCATCTTCGTGTTGGAACGGTCATCGTTTTTCTTAGCTGGTACTATTACCTCCGTTACTCTTTCCAAGCCATTATAAGCCATTAGGAGAAACCACATTACTATTCGCCTGATTAATTCTCATTATCTTTGTCTTTCCTTTATGGATTTTCAGACCTAGCTGCTGTGATCTTTACTTGCCAATAGAAAATGGTCAGTAAATACACAGGCACCTCTGAAAGCCCGTACATCATAAAGAAATGATCTAAACATTTTGTTCATAGGTGATCAGTTTGATTGGTTGCCTTGTGGTCTGGTGATTCCCATGTTGCCTTTTGTATTCTTGTATGGGGGAAATACTTCCACCAATAACATACTGGTTTCCTGCACACAAATTTGTGAATAGTTCTCCATTTTCATTCATTACTCTTAGACCATGTCTTCCCATAATTTCTTCATAACCTGTGTTATCTGATCATATCTTAGCATTCAGGTCACCCATCAACATTTTCATATTGCACTTCCTTTCATTATTTATAATATTTCGATGCTGCATGTAAAATTCTTCCTTAACAGATGCATCTTTATCATTTGTTGGTGCATAACACTGTATTACCGACATGTTCACCTTCTGTTTCACTGTTCTAAATATGCTCTTATTATTCTGGGATACCCATTCTATTAGTGTCCTGTCTGCTTCTTTCGATAGCATCAGGGCCACTCCTTCACTGTGTGGAGAATTTTCCTCTGTGTGTCCTGAGAACAAAATAGTTTCCCCTGAATTTAGAATACTTTTCCCTGCCCCAATCCATCCAGTTTTACATAACCCTAAAATACAAATTCTATAATGTTTCATTTCCCTACTTCTGTTATTCTTCGTATATTGTACAGAGTTCTAGCATACCAGTTGCCAATTCTAGAGGTTTTCCTAGCTGAGAGGAGGTAGGTCGACGATCCAGACTCCTTTCGGCTTTCTCCACGCCGTGTCCTACTTCTTCTAACTGAAGAGCCTCCCCTCATCCTAGTCAGCTGGGTTTTACTTGCTTCTCCTCTTGACTTATCCTTATTTGGTTGATTTTTGTGGCTAAGGTCTTACAGGATGAGTAACCTCAAGCCCAACCTTACCCTCAGTCGCCTATTACGACATGCCTCGTAGGGTGGAGTGTCACTATTCTTTGCTTCCCGTGAGGGCCCCTGTGACACACGGGCAGCAGAAGTATGTGATGAGGTGCTGTGCATGGTCCTCACGATTACATTGTGGCAAGCAG
>CAJHNH020001228.1:55000-57500 GCA_905116865.2 Candidula unifasciata | reverse complement strand
AACAAGTCATTCGATGTACCTGGTATGTGTCTTGTTTTTGTTGTTGTTGTTGTTGTTGTTGCTATATCGATCTTAATTCCCTAGTCTATCATTCTGGCGAGTGATGTGGATTTACTGCCCCAAAATGCTCCACTCTTGGCATTTCTCAAAGGGCATTAATAATATCAGCATGATTTATGGGTTTACTATCGGTAGTGATACCGGATCCAACCAACCTATCAGCTTAATAAATCAAACTAAATAAATCAATGAATTAATCGAAATTAAATTTTTCAAAATGAATCGGCGGAATCGACTATTACTCGGTAACTGAAGGGGATAAAATCGGAGCTTTCGAACTAAAATACTACCGAGAACTCTCAGAGTATCAGGAACCAAGAAGAAGGGAAACGTCGACATTCTACGTGTTCTGAACATAGAGGAGAATTGGCTCATTAAAAGCATTCTACTTGAAAGCTAGGGTATTTTACATACGTTAAAAGTCGTGGTGGCCTTGTGAGAACGCTGATGGAGGGCATAGATTCCGGAAAATGAGGCAGCGGCAGATCTGTGCGAATGTGGACCCAAAACATTGAAGACGCATTGGCTATAAAAGCACATAGGGTTGGAGAATCGGCTGAAGAAAGAAAGACTTTCAGGCATGCAGTTAAAAGTGCGACGTTCTGTAAAGGAACTGCTTCTTTCTTCTTTTGTCAAAATCTGCTCGTGCCGCTAGGCGTCGCAGTCTATCAGATGATCGGCAACCGAGCCAGGGCGCGCTCAGTCGCTTCATGTGCCGTGATGTTATGAAGTCTCAAGTTGTCCGTGACTACTTCAATCCATCTTCTTCTTGGTCTTCCCCTGCCTCTTGTTGTTTCGATTTTCATGTTGTATGCTCTTGATGCTGGCATCGTTGGTTCCATTCTCATTAGGTGACCAAACCATTTCATTCTTTGCTTCTCAAAAAATTTAACGATGGGTATGGTTCCAATAGTTCTTGTAATCACATCGTTTCTCACTCGATCTCTTCTGGTTTTATTCGCAGCCATTCTCAAACATCTCATTTCACAGGTGGTTAGTCTTCTCTCGTGTTCTTTTGTTAATGTCCAAGTCTGACATTGATAACCTAATGTCGGTATAAAGATTGTATTTATAATTTGTCTTTTTATCTCAGCTGGGACAGCAGGGTGTTTAAAAATTGGGGCAAGCTGGTAGGCGACATTGTTTGCTTGTTGGATTCTTGCTTCGATCTCTCTGTCTATTTTACCATTGGATGTAAAGATACTTCCCAGGTATTTAAATTCTTGCACTTGTTTTAGGCTGTGATCTAGAATCTTTATGTCGATGGTCTGTCGCTCTCTACTTATGCTCATGACTTCTGTCTTTTCAGTATTGATCTTCATATGATGCTTGAGGCAACTGTCGTGTAGTAGGTTTATGTGGTCTTGCAGCTGTTTACTATCACTGTGAAATATGCATTGATCGTCGGCAAAGAGCAGCTCATTAAAGTCCTCCAAGGAACTGCTGACTGCTGATAATGATGATGATGATGTATTCCAATACTGTGCTACCAGAACTAAATGTGGACAGTATCAAAGACTCACGTACAATTAAAACCTGTGAGATGAGATTCTCGAGGAATGCCGCCAGTATAACCATCATAAACCCAGTAGTGAGATAGCTGCTGCATCGGAAGACTGAGCACGAATTTGTTGGACCGGTGTACTAAGATGTTGATACAGACAAAAAATAACAAATGCTTAATTTTCTCATGTTTCTCGAATTGTACTTTCCCTAGCTGTCCTTGCCTTTTGAATTATCTAATGATACAAAAACGTTCACAGAATCAGTTTCGCACCGTCAACTGACTGAACTTTAACCGTCTGTAACCATCAGTAACCGTCTGATTGTACATCATTTTCTTTTTTTCATAGAGTGTTGAAGGTCAGCTAGATCCCCTGGTAACTGCCTGCAACGCGTTCTCCTCAGACCGTAATGATCTACTTCGATCACGGATTCTGCCGACACTCAACAAGTGGTGAGATTTGTGTACAGGTTTTAGGGTTTTGAACAACGGATAACTATCACGGCACACGGGTGTAACCCATAAGTGCTCCGTTCTAATTATAACTCAAGTCCGAGTCTGAAGAAGCTCAGCACAGTGCACAGGCTCTGCAACTCTTCGATTGCTGCTAGAGATAGGGACGGATCGAGTATTGGAGTGTCTCAGGTGCTATGATGTCGATTCCTAATTCCACATTTCACATCATAAAGTGACAAATGCTTGGAGAAAAGTTGATAGTTGAGCGTCTAATAAGAAGCACGCCAAATACAAGTGAGGACAGCACCACTTCTATAATTCTCTGTTATAATTGCAAACGACTTTTTCTTAACGCAGGCGGATCTTGCTAGTCACCCTCGCCATCACCACGGGCGGTGATTCCTATGTCTACCCGTAGCACAATAAAACACTATTGTCTGGACAGACAGAAACGTGCCAAGTGCAGCTAATAAGAACATT
>CAJHNH020001228.1:15000-52500 GCA_905116865.2 Candidula unifasciata | reverse complement strand
AATGTGTGTCATTCATTTAGGTATTACAGTGTAATTTTATACTTACTGACACAAATAAGAAACCATAAAAACAATATCTCCACCGCCAAGAATTAGATTATGAAGAGCCATATACAGACGATTGCGTTCACAATAAATACAGAACATTAGCCAAGAACGAAAAATCGACAGTGACGAGAAGAAAAATGTAACATATGTTGAATATTTAGGATCAGCAGTGAACATCAATGTCGACTGCAGAAAAGCGATACGAAATTGACTTACTTCAGCAAAGAAAGGGGGGGGGGGGTGGAGGGGAGCGTTAGCGCAGTCGATAAGAGACTTGCTTTCAAATTAAGTTTCGACTCGCTGCAGCACACGACCGGTGTTCGAAACCGGGCGGTTTCCGGGGTTCACCCAGCCTCTAGGTAATAGGTACCAGAGTTAACACTCTGAGTAAATGGAGGAACGTTGCTGTAGCTACAGAGTTGTCTGCGGAGGGCGACACAGGCGGACTGTTTCTTATCAGCTGTCCGTACATGTGGCAGAGCACTTATGGTTTATAACCGTGTGCAATAACGCTGGTTCACATCTCCTAACTTTACCTTTACAGCAATGTAGCGAAGAACGTATGGTGCACCAGCTACAAGTGAGTTAAAGTAAAAATGTTGAGCTTTTGTGGCAACTTATAAATGTTGGCCACGGACTCTCACTCAATCACTTATGAAACAAATCGGAACGTTTTATCTTCTTCTTTCTTTCTTTCGCTTGAAATAAATTATCTATATCTGCAATGTTGTCTCTAGTATGAACTTCACTGTATTTTGTAATTTACTTAGCGACCCGTAAAGTTTGTTTGCACCGGTGTTTCTCTTGGCCAAAAGTTTTTCCTTGATGTGTTGTATTTGACACAGTCTTGGAGGTTGTAATCTGTAGAGACATGGACAATAAACAAACAACTGGAAAATCGTATTAATTCTTTGGAGATGTTGATATACAGAAGATTAGGTCGTATTTTCAGGGAAACAAAAGCTATCAAATACAGAGGTACTGAGGAAATTGGGAATGAAAAGAGAGTTGGCACCCATTGTGGCGTGCGTAGGCGCTTCATGCTGATGTGTGTCGTACCAAGATGAAATAGGCCAAGTAGGGGTAAAACAGTAGTTACTTCAATGCTTTCAAAAGGTAGAGCTCGAACGCTATGCGTTAAGTTCCAACGGTTGTATTGATATATACAATCAGCAATGATCAACATAAGGAGAAATATGCAAGTAATAATTCAACTCGTTCAACCAAAGCTCGCTCGTACATCCATGGACTGATATGTCCTCACGATAGGTCGCAGTCCGACCTTGAGATCCAGACAATCATCTTTGTATTCAGTTCAGCCGTCTGAATTAAATAATGAAGGTATACCGGGTTACTGTCGAAATGTAACATTCACCAGCTTCCTGCTGAGGTCTATCTTGGAGTCCCGGGGTAAGGCGACCTCAAGGATCCAACTTTATGTATCGTTTGCTTCCGTGGGATCCCGGGGTAAAGCGTCCTCAAGGATCCACACGTCCGTCTCCTTCGGACTATAAACATCGACTGCAAATTATACTGGCTTACTGCCGAACTGTGGCATCCCGGGGTAAAACGTCCTCAAGGATCCACCGTGGCATCCCGGGGTAAAGCATCCTCAAGGATCCACACCAAGGCCGGACCCAAACGTCCGCCTTGGTCAAACTTCGACTTTCATCTTTTACAACCTGACGTATTGTTTTGACGTCTTGTTTGCTCACTCAGTACCGGTGCGTTCTGGTGCACATCCGCACGCAACACTAGGTGAAATAAAAAAGAGACAAGTGAAATATTTTGGTTACATTAAAAGACATTACAGTATTGTAAAGATCATCCTAGAGGGAAAGGTTCAAGGTAGACGAGCAAGAGGCAGACAGCGTTACAAGGTAGAGGATAACATCAAGAGATGGACGAACAGCAGTATGAGTGAGTGTACGTCAAGGGCAAGAGACAGGGCTTGTTGGAGATCCATTGCAGCCAACCTTCATTGTGGAGACGGCACCTGATTGATTGATTGATTGATTGATCTGTTGTCTCAGATGCCAGTCCACTTGTTATCTAAATTATTAGAATAGAGTGGACCAAGAAGAAGAAAAAAACACCGACACCCTACAAGATCTAACCATAGAGGAGAACTGGCTCATAAACAGCATCCTGTCACGAAAGCTAGGGTATTTCAGCCATGTTGAACGTCATGGTGGCGAGGAGAGCTCTCTCAGTCGCCGTAATCTTGACATTTTCTATCTCTTCGTTGTCAATTTTAATACGTTCCTTGTTGTGCTCTATTCACTGTGGCAATGTTTTTAGTTCCCTTCAGATTCAAAAATATTCTTCTCTTGGCTGTGCTTTCTGCCAGCAACAATGATTTTTAAAAAATTTTTAAGCCTTGTACTGAGTTGGAAAGGAAACTGTGTCGTTGGCATATTTAAGTTCTGGGGCAAGCCTATCTCCAGTTTTGAGTGAATCGAAGCTGTCAAAGGCCTCTTTATTCATTGTATTTCTCATACAATTTTCAGAATATATATTAAAAAGAAATGGAGAGAGAATGCCGTCCTGTCTTACTCCGGCCAGCACCTCAAACCAATCCAATGTTTTACCAGCTTCTATGATTGCTGCTTGTTGTTCACGTTAAAGACATTCCATTAGATATACCAGGTATTTTGGCAATCCCATGCATCTCAATAAATACCACAATTTTTTTGTGGTGAACACAGCCAAACACCTTGCTGTAATTTATGAAGCATGTATGGTGATCTATCTTAGACTCTTCATTTCTCAGGGATAATTGTTCTTTTCAAAATGTGATCTTTCACTTAACATAATTCATCCTTTTTAAAAAAAAAAAACTGAAAAACAGTTGAACATCTAAATATTACTATAAATTAGATCCAGCATGAATACCCAAGAGACTAGAGATATACTAACTGACATATATCATCAGTTCTCGTTATGCCTAGTGGCACATGAGGCTTCAGAGAGGACTTTCCATGCTTTCCTGTCCTGTGCAATCTTCAGTGCAGTTTTTCATGTCAAAGATGCCGTACTCAGGTAAGTTTAAACTGACATATATAATTATATGTTTATGGCAATCACAAAGAAATCAGGGACCCTAGAATTAATTTTTTAATAAAGGGGAGTGTGGAAAGAATTAGGGGGAAAAAGGGGGAGGGGGGGGGGGTTTGGAGGCTTCGAGTTCAATTTGTTGAAAAAGGTAAAAGGGTGCCACACTTTTATAGTACTGCCTAAATTAAAAACATGTTGCCTTCTATGGCCAAGCCAGAAAAAGTCACTATTTCTGTAACAGTACCCTGCACAAAACATGAACCCCAAAACTGATCAATGGTGAATGATCATTATGTAGCAGGTCGTTAGCAGAAAGTTGTCTCATCACGGTCCACTTGAAAAGAAAAACTCGGCCTTTCATCATCTCTCCCGCCCGCATACTTTCATATTCAAGGAGTCACCTATATCCTCTGCCCATCTTAGTGTTGGTCGGCCCCTGCCCTGCCTTTCCGGTACCATACCTTCTGATATTAATTTATCCAATCCGCCGTGGCGCTGGATATAACCAAAATATTTCAGCATCCTAGACAAGATACTGTTTTTCAGCCAATCATCTTTGATGTAGAGATATTTTATAATGTCAGTATTTCTTCTCTTCTTGTCCATGTATTCAGAGAATCTTAGAACAATAATGGAAACGAGACAGATTGTATAATTTCCTCGCATGGTGCCAAATGCTGCAAGTACGCCCAAAAGTACGTTCCAAAAAAGAAAAATTATATACTTCTCCACAATGAAGTATAGCTACCAAGTACCATTACTGTCTTTAGAAATGTTAAGTACTGAGGCCCCAATCTCTTCCATGGTGCGATTTTCATGTTAAAACCATGTCCAAAAAGCCCCGATATTTTTTTTCATACTTCATCCGCGTCGGAAATCTAACTCCATTCGTCGAGTGACCTGAAAATGTTGAAAGCATTCAGTAACCTCACAGATGATGATGGTGATTGAAAAGGAGGGGAAGGAGATAGAGATGGGGGAGACAGGTTGAGGGGGAGGGAGGCAGGAGATATATAAATAAAAACATTATGCGCCTGAGTTGAATGGCGTCTATAGGAGGTTTTGTCAAATTGTTTGTGCCGGGCGAAAAGCTGCAGACATCGTAATTGTTACGGGGGATATTTTCACCCTGATTAGGAAGGTTAGGGGAAAAGCCCCACGCTAACAAGAATACCGAGAGAAGCCAGATACTCGGATTAAACGAGGTTTAAAAATAGGGGACGATCAAGAGTTATCACCAGAAAGTAAAGGAGAAAGACCACAGGTCGCCACGTGAAACCCAAAAACAACCACGTGTTGCCACGTGGAACGAACACTGTGTATAAAATCAGACCACAGTTAGTATGAGTTAGTATGTGTTGACTGTCGGAGCGAAAGGATGGGAAAGTGATCGAGAGAATGACAACGAGAAACTGATTGCTGCGAGAGGAAGATCAGACAACGACATTCATTGAAGCCAAGATCAGCCAGGCCATTCTGTGTGAAGTCGATGAGAATCACCAGTTCCATCTGTGCGAACTCTGGTCAATGATTGTGTGAGAAACCAGCATGTTGGAGTCTGATAGCTGTGGTGTGTACAAGCTGTATATAAGGACGCGGACAGGACGTTTATGTAAGTGATAAGATGTCAATAAACTGTTTCGTACTTCTAAGTCGGTGTCGGCTTGTCCTAGTTATGTCATCGTAAGAATGTGTGCTTAGAACATTCACCAGTCACATCATCTCCTAGACAACAGCACATTGCAGCAATGTAGATTTTAACTACAATACAAATACTAGTAGTCTTGTTAAGGACCAATGAAGATACTCATAAAGAAGAAGAAGAAGAAGAAAAAGAAGAAGAAGAAGAAGAAGAAGAAGAAGAAGAAGAAGAAGAAGAAGAAGAAGAAGAAGAAGAAGAAGAAGAAGAAGAAGAAAAGAAGAAAAAGAAGAAGAAGAAGAAGAAGAAAAAAGAAGAAGAAAAATAATAGTAATATTATTAATAGTAATAATAAGAAGAAGATGAAGAAGAAGCAGGAGGAAACGGAGGAGAAAAAGAAGACATGAAAATAATGATCAAGAAAAAGATAAAGAAAAGAGACGAAGGAAGAGGAGTAAGAATAAGGAGAAGGAGAGGAAGAAGAAGAAGAAGTAGGAGGAGAAAAAGAAGACAAGAAATAATGATGAAGAAGAAGATGCAGACAAGAGGATAGGGAGAAAAAAATAGGAGGAGGAGGAGGAGGAGGAGAAGAAGAAGAAGAAGAAGAAGAAGAAGAAGAAGAAGAAGAAGAAGAAGAAGAAGAAGAAGAAGAAGAAGAAGAAGAAGAAGAAGAAGAAGAAGAAGAAATCTTTATAAATATTATGGATGGCAGACCAGAAACATAGAACGAAGACACACCTTTCAACTTCCGAAGATGTTTTGACTAGGGTACCCGAAACAGCTCTACACCAGCCAGGTGTTGCCTGCAGTACTGTGTGAGCAAGGACGATAATTTAGATGTCTTAGTGTCGTTGAGCCCTACCAAAACGCGACAGCGAGCGACCGTCACCGGGTGAAATAAAGTGCCAGGATTCGAATGAGAATCCCTCAGAAACCCATTTCCACCATGACCCCTTTCGCAAGCCAGCCTGGGGGGGGGGGGGGGGGGGGGGGGGGGGGGGGGGGGAACAGTAAAATAACGAAACACTGCGTCACGTGGCTGACTGACGTTCAATCCCTCCAGGAAAGCGATAAACACAGTAAAAGAAAGTGCCACCATTCGGATGAGGATCAGCCATGCCCAAGTACGAGAAACCTCGTTCTACCGTTAGGTTATATTAGATTGGTCCGTTTACTTTTTTGTATAAATTATTTTATTTTAAATTGTGCCTTTTTTAAGGGACATTAAATGTCAAATATTTTACAATTAGGTTAATATTAGTTGTCTCCCTTAAAAATTGAAATAACATTCAAACAAATTGTCTGAGACATTTCCCATTAGGCTTCAGGTGCCCCTTTCTATTGGAATAATAGATTAGAACAATGATCTCGACACGCATATTGTAAAATATGACCTACCGGGCCAAAAGGTGCAGACATCGCAGTCTAGCTTCAAACCACAATACCAACATCTTTTTAAAGAGCAAACACAAGAAGAAGAAAAAGAAGAAAAAGAAGAAAAAGAAGAAGAAGAAAAAGAAGAAGAAGAAGAAAAGAAGATTTACACCACGTGTTAGCACCTTTGTGACTTTAAAGGACCATTACAACGTTAGTAGAAGTGGTCTTTCCTGTATTTATATATGTAGGATTGTTATCCTTGCGGTAAATTCAATCACAAAGATGATAATCTGCAAGCATAACGATGTACTAATAATTTCAAGAATCTCAGCGCTATGCACGAACTCCGTAGCACCGGCGAGGATCCTGAAATACTGTGGGTAGATTTTTAACTCCAAATTGTGCCTGAGCAACACCGTTAGGCATTTCTTTTCGATTTCCAACTGCCTGTGGATTTTGTATGTGCGCAACAATACACACATGCGTCCAATCTTACTACCCAGAGACCAGAGGAAATTACTAGAAATCCACATGAAAAAATCCCAGCCTTCACCGGAGCTTGAACTCAGGACCTCCAGCACTCGAGGTCGATACCATACCCCGATATCACTTAGCAAACAAAGAAACAATAGCCGCTCACACAAACACAAAAAAGGAGCCGCCGTGGTGTTGCAGCTGGACGATCGCCTGCATATCGAAAGGTCGTTTTTTTTTCAGGTCCCGACCGAACCGGACGTTTTTCGTAAAATTACCCGGGCTCTAAGGTGGACCTAGCATTAAAGGAGTACTAGGTGTAATCCTGGGATATAAAGGCGGCCAGTCTGTTGCTGACCACATCTCCCACCAAGTGCGATCGATCAATAAAAGAAAAGGTCAATACCTAAACCACAATACGCCTGAAGGCGTTGCGAAGGGTCCTTGACTTTCCTTTCATTCACTTGAAAAGTAAAGCTCTCTATAGTGTCTATAATGTCTGAACACCTCACCAAGGATATCCCAGTTCACAATTAGGGGGTTATTTTCAGGTCAATCAAAAAGCCACAATTGCTACCAAGATGTCGGTCAGGTTTCCGCTCCACCGCTACATCGTTTGTCTCCAGTACTCAACTTGTGACCAAACGAGCGAATTCAAAGACTGGGTTATCCGCTGAAGCGAACAGTTCAATCACGGATCAGTGTCTTTCAGTGGCATTAACCGACACTGCAGGAGATTCCTGTGGAACATTGAAGATTATTGGGGCTAGGGAGGAAGATTATTGGGGTTAGGGAGAGATTGGGGGGAAAGTCATGCAGTCAAAGAAAATCGATGTTCACATGTTTAAATGCGTGCCTGATATTTTTGGCTGCAAGAATTGCAGCCTGGTTTTGAGTTGGTCTGCAAGGAAATAAAATCTGTTACTTTCTGTGGTTGTATGTTGGCATGAGTATAGATTTGGATCTGATGTATTGCACTAGCTAACATGCTTGCCTTCGGCTGTTGATTCTTGGTTCGAATCATCATTGAAAACACTGTTACAACCTTAACCACATATGACTTCTTACATATAATTTCCCGTCTTTCTTCTGTCCTTGATTCACTTGCAATAGTTAAGGCTCTATAATGGCTGTAGTGACCCGGCTTTCTAGCGTAGTTGGTTAAACCTGACATCGCGGGGACCAGGTGACGAACTCCTTGTGGTCCGGTTTCACTCCCGGGGTAGGCAGAAAAGCCACATTTTCTCCCAGATTTAGGGTACCTATCATGAAATCAAGGCCGAAGGGTTGCGATATCCATAGTACCGAGCCAAAGGGTTAATGGTTTCTGGATATTCAAAAAAAAAAAAAAAAAAAAAAAAAAAAAAAATAAAAAACATGGCTGTAGAGATAATTAACCTCTATATCGAGAGTCTTGCACAAAAGGGAATATGACAGACTAGACTGCGACCGCTATGAGACGAAACGTATAATAACAAAAAAAGGATGGCTATAATGATGATGATGGCAACTATGTAAATGATGATAGTGATGATGAATACACTTTAAAGATAAAGACATTTTGGCTCCCCTTGATTGCTTATTTAGAACCACCACAACCATTCTACTATATATATATATATATATATATATATATATATATATATAATATATATATATATATATATATATATATATATATATATATATATATATTACTGTAGTGTCTATGATGTCCGAACAACTCACCAAAGATTTCCTTAGGACCACACCAATTCATAATTAGGGGGTTATTTTCAGGTCAATCAAAAAGCCACAATTGCTACCAAGATGTCGGTCAGGTTTCCGCTCTGCTCATAACTCGTTCGTCTCTAGTACTCAGCTTGTGACCAAATGAGCGAATTCAGAGACTATCTTATCCTCTGAAGCAAACAGTTGAATCACTGAACAATGTCTTTTAGTGGCTTTAACCGACACTGCAGGAGATTCCTGGGAAACATTGAAGATGAGTGGAGTCATTGCGTGAAGTCGGAATACATGTACAGTGGAACCTCGCTTAACGAGCATAATTCGTTCCACAGTCATACTCGTTGAGCGAAACACTCATTATGCTAAACAATTTTTCTCAAATAAATCAATGTGAAATACGATAATGCGTTTCATGACCCAAAAAAAAAAAAAAAAAAATTTAGTCACAAAATTATATACATATTGTTAAGGAGAGTGAATCATCTTTGCTTTAAACGTAGAACGAACCAACCTGGAATGCGAATTCGATTTGCACATACACACACACACACAAAAGTCGAAATAATTGTGATACAAAGCTAATTATTTTTTTTAACTAGAAAGAGGTCCAGAGACATTTGCTTCTGCCGACTCTTTAAAATTTGGCGAACATGCGACACAGCATTATTATTAAATAAATTTGCAACGCGCATAGCCATTTCCTTATTAGGGTGATGCTTCTCAATGTAAGATGCAACAGTTTGCCATGCTTTCAGCATATCTCTTATTTCGTCAGAAGATTGTTGCTTTTCTGTTACCTCCTCCTCCTCCTCCTCTAACAAACTTTCCACCAAAACTTGTTGCTGTGAAACACAATGAAACTACATAAGCTCTTGGGTGGTCAGCTCTTGGATGTGCTTTTCAACAAGCTCTTAGATATCACTGTTATCCACCTCCAATCCCATGAAAGTGGCCAAAGACACTGTCGCGTGCGAATATGCACCAGAACGCACCAGTACGGAGTGAGCAAATAAGACGTCAAAACAATACGTAACGTTGTGAAGGAATGTTGTCAAAGCAGTTGATGTTTATAGTCCGAAGGAGACGGACGTGTGGATCCTTGAGGACGCTTTACCCCGGGATCCCACGGAAGCAAACGTTATATAAAGTTGGATCCTTGAGGACGTTTTACCCCGGGACTCCAAGATAGACCTCAGCAGGAAGCTGGTGAACATTACATTCTCGGCAGTAAGCCGGTATACTTTCATTGCTTAATTCGGACTTGTCCGAGGACAAGATAATCGTCAGGATCTCAAGGTCGGACTGCGACCTATCGTGAGGACATATCAATACATGGATGTACGAGCGAGCTTTGGTTGAACGAGTTGATAATTACGTGCATATGTATTCTTGAAGTTGATCATTGCATTTGTCAATACACAAATGGAACTTTTAAAGAGAGTTCTTGTTCTACTACGTTGGAAGCTTCAGCATTCATCATGTTGTGTTACTCTTGGCCAGTGGCATGTTAAGTGTTGATGCCATTTGTTACATTGCGACACCCCTAGTCACTTTTACGCTTGTCACAATCCATCAAGCATACGCAACGTTTTGGTACGCACGTTTTAGCTCAGCTCGTCACAATGAAGCACCGCACGTCACAGACACCATCTCATTGGCTACAGGTTCCACAGGTACTGTCTAAAACCCCTCAAAGTCACAAATCGACAACGCTCTTCGGCCAAAGCTTCTTCCAGGCAGAAGTTAGGGTTCTCTTGGTAACCTCTTCCCCCGCCTTGTCAATCATCTTGAGGCAGGCAACTATGTGAACGTGATTTTTCCAAAACTCTTTGAGAGTGAGGTTGGTCCCTTCAGTCACCTGAAAACAATGCTCGAAGAGTGCTTTAGTGTAGAAAGTAAGAAATAACTTGCCGGTCCATGGGCTGGAGTAACGGAGTGATGTTGTTAGGCATAAACTGGATCTTGATGAACCTAAATTCTTCAGAGAGGTCCTCTTGTAGAACTGGAGGATTCATGTACATGTATCACAATATAACACAAGTTTGAGAAAATGTGTGATCACAAGCGACACTACGATGCTACTAGAACGAGTGCTACACACAAACTGATGTAACATGTGCACAGTCCGGGACTTCCCCTCTTCTCGCCACTCGTTATGCAAAACGTCGCTCGCTAAGCAAGTCATTTTTTTAACAATTTGTTTTGCTCGTTATGCGAATTACTCGTTATGAGAGGTACTCGTTAAGCGAGGTTCAACTGTATGTTCACTTGTTTGAAGGTGTTCCTGACACATCTCAATGTAACCTTTACAGCCTACATTGATCTGCAGGCAAATTAAGTAATTAATCTCATATGTTTAGGGAGCCACCGTGATGTAGGGAGCCACCGTGATGTAGGGAGCCACCGTGATGTAGGGAGCCACTGTGATGTAGGGAGCCACCGTGATGTAGGGAGCCACCGTGATGTAGGGAGCCACCGTGATGTAGGGAGCCACCGTGATGTAGGGAGCCACTGTGATGTAGGGAGCCACCGTGATGTAGGGAGCCACTGTGATGTAGGGAGCCACAGTGATGTAGGGAGCCACCGTGATGTAGGGAGCCACCGTGATGTAGGGAGCCACCGTGATGTAGGGAGCCACCGTGATGTAGGGAGCCACTGTGATGTAGGGAGCCACCGTGATGTAGGGAGCCACCGTGATGTAGGGAGCCACTGTGATGTAGGGAGCCACTGTGATGTAGGGAGCCACTGTGATGTAGGGAGCCACCTTGATGTAGGGAGCCACAGTGGTGTAGGAAGCCACCGTGATGTAGGGAGCCACTGTGATGTAGGGAGCCACAGTGGTGTAGGAAGCCACCGTGATGTAGGGAGCCACTGTGATGTAGGGAGCCACCGTGATGTAGGGAGCCACTGTGATGTAGGGAGCCACTGTGATGTAGGGAGCCACCGTGATGTAGGGAGCCACAGTGGTGTAGGAAGCCACCGTGATGTAGGGAGCCACTGTGATGTAGGGAGCCACCGTAATGTAGGGAGCCACCGTGATGTAGGGAGCCACAGTGGTGTAGGAAGCCACAGTGGTGTAATGAGCCACCCTGGTGTAATGAACTACCGTTGTGTAGTGAGCAACCGTGGTGTAATGAGCCACTGTGGTGTAATGAGCCACCGTGGTATAATGAGCCACCGTGGTTTAATGAGCCATCTGGTGTAGGGAGACACAGGTCCTCAACTCGTATATCAAACAAAGGTCAACCAAACCATAAACCGTACAAGGTAAAGTCGTGTAATGTTGTCGACATCACCATCTGAGTGCCAGTTGTTGGATAAAATTTAGTTCTAGCCATGTATGTTCAATACACCTGATGGCATAAGAAAATAAAATTCTTTCCTTAATCCTATATAGTTGTAATTTTGTGCGTGTTTTAAAAATAATCAGGGCAAGGCGCCCTTATTTTAGATAGAGAATCAGGACATGTAATGTACTGTCATAATATCATTAACAGAATTGTAACTCAGATAACAGAACACAGTATGTCATGGTATGTGGAATAAGCTATTCACATAATCACCATGCCTTTTTACACATGGGCAATGATTTCCAAAACAGTCTCCACGCTGCTGGTTTAAAGTAAAAAATATTGTGTAAATTACTGTATATTCTTTTTTTAGGGGCACAAAAATTATTAGTTGGATAAAGATCAAAATAATTGGCCTATTAAGAAAACAGTGGTGCATGTACAAATATAAATTATAAAAACATAAAGGCATCTAAGACAACACGCACAAATTCGTATTGATCCGTACAAGGTATTTATTAAACTTTGAGAATACGACTTTTGAAACGTACTATATGAAACGTCATAAAGAGAGCCAGATTTATTCTCACTACATTATTCACGATGTGTTGACTGCTACATAAATATACTGCACACGCGCTACATTCTCCTTATAGATTCAAATTGCCGTCGAGGCGGCTTTTCCAAATTTGAACTGGGCTCCTTGACAGGGTAAATAACATCGATTGCGTGGGAAAAGCTTGTGAATAGTATTATATTATGTGCACAAATATGATAGTAGCGGTAAAAAAAGAAGAAACTTGACTAAAGCACTGAGCATCCTATTGAAATGAGAATCTTTAAAACACATGACAAGGGATATTAGAGGAAGGAGATGGAGAAGCTGAAGCAGAAAAAGAGGTAAAGGAGGAGGAAGTAGAAGACGAGAAAAAAAAGGAGAGCAAGTGGAAGAAGAAGAAGAATCAGGAAAAAGGAAGAATATTAATAGTATCGTAGGAGCAAGAAGAAGAAGAAGAAGAAGAAGAAAACGAAGAAGAAAAAGAAGAAGAAGAAAAAGAAGAAGAAGAAGAAGAAGAAGAAGAAGAAGAAGAAGAAGAAGAAGAAGAAGAAGAAGAAGAAGAAGAAGAAGAAGAAGAAGAAGAAGAAGAAGAAGAAGAAGAAGAAGAAGAAGAAGAAGAAGAAGAAGAAGAAGAAGAAGAAGAAGAAGAAGAAGAAGAAGAAGAAGAAGAAGAAGAAGAAGAAAAAGAAGAAGAAGAAGAAGAAGAAGAAGAAGAAGAAGAAGAAGAAGAAGAAGAAATATGATGATGAGGAGGAAAACTAATAAAAAGAGGAAGAAGACGAAGACGTTATTATGTTTAGTAGCAGCACTAGCAGCAGCAGCAGTAGTAGTAGTAGACTATATTCCACGCCTTCAGACGTATTGGGCATATAGGGGTAGACCTATATTTTATAGACCAATCGACACGCTATGAGTGATGTGATCAGCATACATGCCGGCTACTTTTACTTCCCAGAACTGCACCTGGAAGCAGTTTAAGGCTGGTTTGACCTAGAAGCCAGCTTTTTTAAAAAATAGTCCGCCACCGTGAGGAGCCGAACTCATGAACTTCCGATCTTCAGACGAGCGCCTTGTCGCTGTGCCACAGTAGCTCCCATCAGCAGTAGTTGTATTATCTGAATAACATGACCACACGAAGACAAAATCCGTGACATCCTGTGTAAAGTTCAATAACATTATCATAGCATGTCTTCCTTTGCCGAACAACTTCCGCGACAGACTTGCTACTATAATACGATAGTTTAGTCTGATCACGTATTTAATTTTCAACCCTGTACATTACATCTCAGCTCATTTTAATGCGCTACCGGAAGCCCGGGGTGGAGGGGATTACAAGAGAATTAGTTTAGTCTCTGAGAGCATTCTTTTTTTCAATGCTCACTAATTTTAGGCTTGTCACATTTTTAGAGAGGCTTGCACTATATTACAAGGGGAGATTCAAACATTGATTCTCCTGTCAAGGACTAGAAGAAGCGACCGACCGAATTTTATGTTCAGAGAGTTCAGAAACGGGCATGCTATTCGGTCTTGAATTCTTCCCCTCTGTCCGCACTGCTGACAAACATTATTCCATCCACATGTCATTTTCCGGATAATATTGAGCATCATCTAAGTCTTAATCACAAACGCTGCGATGTGTCCTAAATATGCATGCATTTCTAAACAATACTAATACTAAGAACAGTAAGTAAAGATCCCTTTTCACGCCTTTAGGCTCATCGGGCCTATATTTTTTACAGACCAATCAGCACTAGGATGGTAATGTGATCAGCGTTACGCTGGCCGTCTTTACTTCTTCAGGACATACATCCTTGTACCCATTTTAGGCTAGGTCGACCTGCAACGCCCCCATACCATGATAAATATCCACGCAGCCAGCAGTGGGTTTCGATCGGTGGGTTTGGTGAAATTTGCGAGTCGGACTTGCTACACCTTAGAATAGTAAATGCAATAAATACATAGGAAATATCATCTTTCTTCCTCTCACCATCCTGCCCTTTATCCCCAAATGGAGCATAGGTCCTCAACCAACTCCCGCCATGTCGTCCTTTTATTTACTATTACAAAAACAGGACTACAAATAAGTTATGATGAAACAAAAATATACTAAAGATACCAACAGCAGTTCATATGTATGTCATGCTAGAGAACAAACAAATAAAAGTAGTGGACCATTTTATCTAGCTCCATAGGAATTTTAAGTTTTGCGTGTACATCAGATTTACTTGTTGTTCGTTGCCACTCGGGCAGATGCACTTCGCCTTCGTAGGAAGCCCTCAGTTAGTCGACTCCTACGACATGCTTGTTGGGAAGGCAGTGGGGTATTTTCTTGTGGTTCTTGTTGTAACCCACACAGGCAGGTCAATTCTAGGTTTAGGGATATGTAAGATGTTTTGAGTATGATACTGTTTACAAGATGAACGTGTGGTTGAAATTGTTTGATTACCTGGTAATCCTGGAGAAAATGGAGTCTTAGCTGTTAAAGTCCTCTCTATTGCAACTTCTTTAATATGAGCCTTGAAAATAAGATTTACCCGTTTCTTCTCCTGGTAGACAAAATGTTCATCACAAGGATACCTGACAGAGTTCTGCCTGCTCAGAAACTTCCATTTACTGGTGGGGGAACGTCAAAGGTGCAAAGAGACACAGTAAAATATAACTGTAAGCCGTTTTTCGTCTTCTTTTTATAGTCCATGCCGTGTAACGTTGTTAGTTATGTCTTTGTGATTCACAGCCTTTATTCTTTTGTAATTTCAATACGTTTTCAAGCAGACTATCTTCCATGCAAAAGTTTCAAATTTTCCAGCATCTTCTCTCCTGTTCTCTCTCTCCCTCTCTTTCTCTTTCTTTCTCTCTCTCTCTCTCTCTCTCTCTCTCTCTCTCTCTCTCTCTCTCTCTCTCTCTCTCTCTCTTTTGCTAGCCGCACCCCCCCCTCCCTTTTTCTTTAAAACTTTCCCATCATCATGATCTACTGCAGTTTTCTCCTTCTCGTGACGTATCCATCTAACTCACCAGAGATAAAGGGAAATTACTAGAATTACACGTGGAAAACAAATCCCTGCCTTGACCTAGAACTGACCCCGGGACCTCAAGCAATCAAGGCGGACGCCATGCCTCGATACTACTCAGCCCCTTCATGAGAAGAAGAAGAGGAAGGAGCAGGAGGAGGAGAAGGAGGGGGAGGGAAGAAAGAAGAAGTAGAAGAAGTAGAAACAGCAGCAGCAGCAGGCAGAAGAAGAAGAAGAAGAAGAAGAAGAAGAAGAAGAAGAAGAAGAAGAAGAAGAAGAAGAAGAAGAAGAAGAAGAAGAAGAAGAAGAAGAAGAAGAAGAAGAAGAAGAAGAAGAAGAAGAAGAAGAAGAAGAAGAAGAAGAAGAAGGAGAAGAAGAAGAAGAAGAAGAAGAAGTAGAAGAAGTAGAAACAACATCAGCAGCAGCAGAAGAAGAAGAAGAAGAAGAAGAAGAAGAAGAAGAAGAAGAAGAAGAAGAAGAAGAAGAAGAAGAAGAAGAAGAAGAAGAAGAAGAAGAAGAAGAAGAAGAAGAAGAAGAAGAAGAAGAAGAAGAAGAAGAAGAAGAAGAACAAGAAGAAGAAGAAGAAGAAGAAGAAGAAGAAGAAGAAGAAGGAGAAGAAGAAGAAGAAGAACAACAACAACAACAACAAACAGCAACAACAACAAACAACAACAGCAACAACAAATCACTTTCCTTTACCCAATCTGCGAGCTTGTGGACATGTGGCCTCTTTCGCTATCGATGTGTTTCACTAGAGGATTAGAAAACATCCATCAGACAGTATTCTGCTGATGAAGCCTTTTGTTAGATTTTATCCCTGAAGAGAAACTAATAATCCAGCCTGAGAAATCTTATTTGGATGTCACAGAAAGTTATCTGGAAGAGAGGGAATCCGTCGTGCTAGAAAATTAATTAAGGATTTTTTCTTCAGTTTTTGTGTATTCTGAAAGTAAGTGGTTGGATATTCTGTGACTAAGACTAAAAGCCATCTGACGGATACCAGTTCAACAGGGATACATTGAGGTCGCATATACATACACACACATATATTTGTTATATAATGACACCCCAGGCGAAGTGGTCAAACCTGTGTCTCGTGCGCTGAGGTTCTAGGATTCCTTGCACGGAGTTCGTGCTTTGTGCCCGACGGCTTGACGCCTAATGGAGAGACTATCATGCGGGATAACATAGCTCTTGATTTGAACTCAACCTTAAGGTTACAAAAAGTAACATGTTCTGTGCGGAGGGCAGGAGATTGTCGCTAGTGATATAGAGATGTTTCTTCTTCTGCTGCCTTTCTAGCTTCCAATGGAGCATAGGCTCTTAGCCAGCTTTCGCCAAGCCGGTCTGTCCTGGCCATCATTTTAACTTTACTCTCTAGCTCCCTTTATTTCTATGCCCCTGTGGGTATCGAGATGTTTGCTGTCTGTTCATTCTGCTACTCGTGCTGCTACCTGAATGTTGACTTCATATGGGACTGCCAGAATCTCAATCTGGGTGGCAAGTCGATAGGGCCAATCATAGACACCCCTAGGTGTATACATTACCACACTCATATCGTATAGATCAATCAGCACTCTGTTGATGATGTGGTTGACATGATGCTGGCATATTGATTTCCCAGAATATTACCTGGTACATATTTTAGGCTGGGTGGAACTAGGAGCCAAGATAAGGTTTTAAATAGAAAAAAAATCTTTCTTTATGAAGATTCGAACTCACGACCTTTGGGCCGGCAGACAAACGTCAAGCCACTACAATACAGCAGTACTCGTTTAGAACCTTGCCAGTCGTATTTGGCATGTATAAATCTAATGTATAAAACATAATGACAGACCGTGCGTTGGTGTAAGAACTCAGATAATATCTGACCTTGCTGGGATATTTACAAGTTAATGAGTTCCTTCTGTTGAATATTCATTCCTATTTTTTCTTCCTAAAGTCCATGCCATGTGACGTTGGTAGTCAACAATATCCACAACCTCCTGTCTCGTGGACTTTCAATCAAATCTGACATAGATGATCGCCCATGCCATGATGTCAAACTATCCAGCATCTCGGTCTCCCTCTACCTGTCCTACCCTCCAACTTTCCTACCGTCAGGATGTACTCCAGTGTCCTCCTTCTCATCACATGACCAACGAATGTAGATTGTCTTTTTCTGATGTAGGAAATCAGTTCTCTTATTTAGTCAGTTTCTTTTAAGACGTCTTCATTACTCTTTAGTCGTATTTAGTTAGTATCAATGAATCTAATGTATAAAATAAAATAACAAACATTGCGTTGATGTAAGAACTCAGATAAAAGTTGACCTTGCTGCGTTATTTTCAAGTTAATGAGTTCATTCTGTTTGTATATTCATTCCTATTTCTTCTTCTTAAAGTCAATGCCATGTTGCCTTGGTGGTCATGTCTATCCACAATCTTCTGTCTCCTATACTTTCAGTAAACTCTGACACAGATCATCCTCAATGACATGATGACAGACTAACATCTGTCCTCTTGGTCTCCCTCTGCCTCTCCTTCACTACAACTTTCCTACTGTCACAATGTACCCCAGTTTCTCTTTCTCATTACAAATTCATGTTTATCTCCCAGCTATTTTATATAGATGTTTTTCTGCCAAGGAAGCATTTTCTCTCTGGACCGCAGAAAAGGTCGGGAAATATGTTCAGGATGTCAAAGTTCATTTATATACCAGCTGACACCATTATTAAACACAAGTATACAAGAAATCCCACGTATAGAGGGATAGGTTAAAAAGGGCAAGGTAAAATAAAATAAATTATAGGACTTCTTCTTCTTCTTCTCTTCCAACTTTTATCTCATCGAAGTGTCGGGGGAAGATGTAATGTTCGTTGATGAGCTTTGTCAAGAGCACTATTAAGACTGATGTTCATTTCTGTAAGGCTGTTCCTAATGCCATCACTCCATATTTTCCGAGGTCTTCCACTCGCTCTAAACCCGTTGTAACGTTTTAGTGTGGCTCGCTGTGGCGGATAGTACCAGGTGTCGCGTGCGAATGTGCACCAGAACGCACCAGTACGGAGTGAGCAAATAAGACGTCAAAACAATACGTAACGTTGTGAAGGTATTGTTGTCAAAGGCAGTTGATGTTTATAGTCCGAAGGAGACGGACGTGTGGATCCTTGAGGACGTTTTACCCCGGGATCCCACGGAAGCAAACGTTATATGAAGTTGGATCCTTGAGGACGTTTTACCCCGGGACTCCAAGATAGACCTCAGCAGGAAGCTGGTGAACATTACATTCTCGGCAGTAAGCCGGTATACTTTCATTGCTTAATACGGACTTGTCCGAGGACGAAGATAGTCGTCTGGATCTCAAGGTCGGACTGCGACCTATCGTGAGGACATATCAATACATGGATGTACGAGCGAGCTTTGGTTGAGAGAGTGTGAGTTGTTGCTTACATATTTTCTCATTGTGACGATTATCGATATTGTCAATACACAAATGGAACTTTTAAAGAGAGTTCACGTTCTGCTACGTTGGAAGCTTCAGCATTCATCATGTTGTGTTACTCTTGGCCAGTGGCATGTTAAGTGTTGATGCCAATTGTTACATTGCGACACCCCTAGTCACTTTTACACTCGTTACAATGAAGCTCCGCACGTCACACCAGGGCATTCTTGTTAAGTCTCCAAACCACTTCATTTGTTGTTCTTTGATTACCTGTAAGACGGCTTTATTCCTAGCATTCGTCTGATTTCATGATTTCGTATTCTGTCTTTCCTTGACAGCTCCAGCTCTTCTAAGGCATTTCATCTCTGTTGTCACAATTTTACGTTCATTGGAGGATGTAAGTGTCCACGTTTGGCATTGATAGCATAGTACTGGCCAAAAAATAGTTCTGATAAGATTCACTTTATTACTCCGAGGTATCTGCTTGTGTGTCAACAGGGGAGATAGTTGACCCATTACCTGATTAGCTTTGGCACATCTGGAGCTAATTTCTCTGTCCAGTTTTCCGTCGAATGTAAAAATTGCTCCCAAATACTCAAATTCTTCTGTCTGTCTGAGGGTGTTGTTTTTCAATTTAATTTCTAAATTGTCTTTATGTCTTCCTATCATCATTGTCTCTGTCTTCGTAGTGTTTATTTTCATACTATATCCCCCCCCCCCCCTTTGTTACTAATTTGATTTAGGTGGTTCTGTAGGCATACCGTATTTTCTGCTATGAGTACCTGGTCGTAGGCGAAGAGTAATTCTGTAATATCTTCTTCATGATTAAAGTTCGTTTCGCTACATATGGTATCCATATATGTTATAAAAAGAAGCTGCGATAGTACACAGCCCTGACGTACACCAGAGTTCACTATAAAAGTTCTTGACAACCCTGCCTACGATCTTATGCAGTATTTACTACGTGTGAACAGGCTTTTGCAAATATTAATGAGATGATTGCTGATTCCTTTTTTTCCCCATACATTCCCACAACATATTTCTGTCGACTCTATCGAAGGCTTTTTCTTGGTCTATGAATGTCCACAAACATGTCTTATCATGTTCATTTGCCCGCTCTGATAGTTGTCTCAATGTAAAAATTGCTTCTGTTCAACTTCTGTTTCGTCGAAAGCCCATCTGTGCTTCTGAAAGTTCATACCCTATCAATAGTCTCAGCCTTTTTTCGATGATCTTAGCATACATTTTCCCAGTGTGACTGAGAAGTGATTTTCCTCTGTAATTAGTACATTCCCTCTTATTTCCTTTTTTTTTCCACAGCGGGACAATGACAGCAGTCTGCCAATCTGATGGTGTTTCTTGATTTTCCCATGCCACCTTAAATATTCTCTTTAACCATATTGCTCCCGTTTCTCCTGCTGCCTTGATGGCCTCAGCTGGTAGATCATCAATACCTGTCGCCTTTAGTCTAGAGGCGGTTCGAATGACATATTTTACTTCATCCAATAATATACATGGTTCTAGTTCCTCTGGAACCCCTATAGGACGTTTGAAGAAAATGAAACTGCCACAAGAATTGCTTAGCTCTGTGGTGTTGACAGAACAACGGTCAGTAAAATCAAAAAAGTCATTGATATCGAACAGTCAATTATATCAAACAGTCAATGATATCTAACAGTCAGTGATATCGAATACCATGCTGAAAAGATTAAACAGCATGCCTACAAAATGCAAAGCACTGATGGAGATGTCAGAACACGTAAAACATTAAAACCGGCAAAGTTTAACCAGCTGGATAATGCGATGCAACAATATTTCATTTAAGCCAGATTTCTGTATTCCGTCTGTTGAGTTATTCGTCACGACACGGCAGGTCCCAGCTACCACAGTCGAAACCAACGAGAGGAGTTTTGCTGTCAAATCGCAAACCGCTGGGATGAAACCACGAATTTCTGTTTTACTCTTAAGCTGAAACACTAACTAAATGGCGCCGGCTCATAATGGAAGGAATAAAGAGATATTAGAGAATGACGAATGTTAAGTCCTTAGGGAATACTTCATTTGTATATCAACTGAAAGGAGGAAATGGTGCTGACATTGTTAACATTGAGAAAAACATGATAGTAACTAGAATGTTCTTGCATAGACACTCAGAGGGTCGTAGAAATAATACAATTTAAGTTCAGTTGGGTCAGGAATTGATATCACAGCACTTGGGGCAGTTCCAATATTGATGGGTCACAATCTGGTTCTTGCCTTTCTTCTGAATGTAGTGAGCCGGTCAGACCCTCCATCCCCCCCCCCTTTTTTTTTCCCTCCAAAAACACATACAGATTTAGGGACACGAAATTTTAAAGAGTGAAATGAAATTGAACGGAAAAGAGAAAGGGGTGAGCTTCTCAAAATACCAAGATTGTTGTGAGTTGGTTGAAGGTCTACGCACCATAAGGACAAATGGAATAAGAAGTAGCAGAAGAGGAAGAAGAAGCAGAAGAAGAAGCAGAAGAAGCAGAAGAAGAAGAAGAAGAAGAAGAAGAAGAAGAAGAAGAAGAAGAAGAAGAAGAAGAAGAAGAAGAAGAAGAAGAAGAGATAGAGGAAGAAGAAAAAGAAGCAAAAGAATAAGAAAAAGAAGATGTTTAGTTAAGTGCTTTTTATCCACTGGGAGACGAAAGGTAGAAAGAAAACAACCGCACTAAAAGACACACAATACGACTTTGGCCGACATATTTCTACTCTAGTTAGCAGTACACATGCCACGCAGTAAAGCTTTTCTCTTGTCGCCCTACCTCAACCGCGCGGTGCTACCACGAGCTTCCACGTGTTGATGGGGACAATTCTACAACTGATTGGCTGAAATATCTCCCGATGAGCTCAGCGACGTCTTCGATGCGAAAAAAATCCTTTATCTGGGTTCTGCTTCTCTGGATGTTTGCGTCGGAATGTTGACAGTTAGTTCTTCGGGTAGTGGAGAGCTCGCTGTCATAGACACTGCGACTAGATATCTGACAGTTAGCATTGGAGATTACTAAAGCAGTATCTGTCTCTATAGAACATTAAATTGAACAACATAGGTAGCAAGCAGCCTTGCTCACTGTAGTAATTATCAATTTATATCGTAAAACATTAACTATATAACTTGTTATCTGTCCGTTCATATTAGAAATGTATAAGAAAATTTACAAATTAATTAAGTAAAATTGTAAATTTAGGTATTTACCCTTGTTTTAATTTAATTGTAAGTAATTTATATCCTCATTCACAGACACGTGAAATCGTTTACTGTCCATTAGCATCATAAATTACTGGAGTAACTTCACAAAGTCGGCGTCTGTGGTAATGTTATTGGTAATGCCGGGATGTCGCGTTCGTCCCAAGCTGCAGAGAATTTGGGGCCCAAATGTTTTTTTTTTTTTTTAAATAAATGCTACACCTGGTTCTGCAACGTCCTGTAAAGGATTCGTAACTAACTAACTAACTAACTAACTAACTAACTAACTAACTAACTAACTAACTAACTAACTAACTAACTAACTAACTAGCTAACTAACTAACTAACTAACTAACTAACTAACTAACTAACTAACTAACTAGCTAACTAACTAACTAACTAACTAACTGACTGACTGACTGACTGACTGACTGACTGACTAACTAACTAACTAACTAACTAACTTTACAAGTCAAATAAGTAAAGTTGCACAAGTTAGTTTTGTTTTGTTTCACGCCACGTAATTAATGTCGAAAGAATTTCGCAGCCAAATAATGACTTTGAATGTCTCCACTTGTTCAGTTGTACCAGCAGTTCAAAAGTTTGCCACCCCGTTACTTCTGTTCTAAATAACCTGTCGACGTCCTGCCTAACTAAGTGACAGTGTATATTTCGTGTTAATTTAGATTTACTCAGTAATAATTTTTTTGTGTGAATACTTTAACTGTAGTTGGCACCTCTTCGTACCGACAGTGTTGACAAGTTAGGCATGGGAATCAAAGCTCATGGGAAGAGCAAGATGACTAGCAAGATCCTTTTGCGTTATAAATCTTCTGCATGGGATTTTATGACATCTGTTGCCACCGCGCGTGTTGAAAGTGCTTCTTCTCAGACCTTCAGCTATTAATCAATCTATATTCATTTTCTCATGTATTCAAATTTTCTTCCTGATTTCTTCCTTGTTACAACATGGTGCATGGGTTACTGTTTCAAAGAATCCACTTCAACACCTGTATTATTCATGTACCGCTTGTATAAATCTTTACATCGTAGTAGAGGCCGACCTCGTCATATTTTACCCAGGTCTTTAATAATAATAACCATAATAGTAATAATAGTAATAAAGCCAAGAAGAGAAACAGTCACGTTGACTCGCTTAATCTTGTAGTTAACGTTTTGTATTTAAGGCCGGATGTAGATTTCATAAGGTCCTAAGCTAGCTACTAGCTAACCTAGCTACTTATCTGCTAGTATAAAAAAGGTAAACCTTTGAGGCTCTCAACTGTTGTAAATGATACTAGTTAATCTCAGAAAACTGTAAAATTTTTATGCCTTTTAAATATATAGATGATGAAATATATTGTCGTTTAAATGTTAGTAAAAGCACTAATGGAAACCGTTTCTGCAGAAACACAGACTTTTTAATAAATAATCATGTCAAAGGTTTTATTTAAATAAAATTGCATTTGTGAATAACAATATTTAAAAAAAAAAAGTTTTTGTGGAAGCCCTTTCAGGGTTTGAGGCCCTAAACCGTAGATTTGTTTGCTTATGCTTTAATTCAGAACTGCTTGTATTCTATATACGTGTGATGCAGATTGTGCGGGTACTGTTCGTTATAACATCATTTCTCGAATGAGATCACTTTCAGCGTCACTAGGACCTCCAGTATATCACTTAGCTGCTAAGTGAGATACTAGACTATCCGTACACTCTACTGGAAAACAAAACAGCATAGTTTCTGGCCTGACTATTTAATACTTTTGAAAGTTCGCTAAATAGAAAAACAGTATTATGAAATCTAATGCTATTTTAGTTTGATATTGTTAAAACATCACAGTGCATTAGGTAAACTGTGTCAAGATATCGTGTTTCCCGCATCGTTGTGATAACGTCGAGTTGATTGTTGCAGAACTTTTCGTCGGCTGTTGATGATTCGGTAGTAGACTTCAAGTTACAGGGAGAGAAAAGCTTGTTGTTTTCTCAGGTAAGTTATAGTAATGAGAAATTTTGTCTAGTGTTATTGTTTGAAAGACAGATGTAAAATAGGCAAGACTGACTACTGAAGGAGGGTTACCTACACACTTACTGCCTACCTATCTATTCACATACCTACCTAGCTACTTATCTGCTAGTATAAAAAAGGTAAAGTCGGGAGATGTAAACTAGCGTCACTGCACAATGTTATAAACCATAAGTGCTCTGCGTCACCGTCCGCACACAACTCCGTAGCAACAGCGACGTTCCTCCATTTACCCCATAGTGTTAACTCTGGTACCCATTTCCTAGAGACTGAGTGAACCCTGGGAACGCCCGGTTTCGAACACCGGCCGTGGGCTGCAGGAAGTCGCAGCTTGTTTGAAAGCGAGTCTCATTTCGACTGTGCTAACGCAGCCCCCTACATATCTGTTATCTACACAGTTACTGCCTACCTATCTTTTACATAACTACCTATCTACATATCTACCATATCTACTACATACATGACCGGGCAAGTGTTCTCAATGCAGTCAGTGAGACAAGACGAGAAGACGACTGAAAAAACGATGGTGAATCGGCAACACTAAAAACACAACATGAATTTCAAATAAAGTGTCGCCAGACATGAAAACTATACAGGTAGGCAAAGAAGAATAGTAAACCAACACAGACCTGGTGTTATCGGTGGCCACACACTTAGGGAGATACTGAGGATAGGATCTGAGCTCTTATGAACGTTTCCGATGTACGATAACTAACAAAATTTGCCTTACTGACAAGGTTAGTTGCGTATCCTTTACAGGACGTTGCAGAACTAACCCCAACAGCCCCTGGCTATTGTGTGGTTTTTCTAGGCAAATTTACGTCCAGTTGTTTGCCATTGCTTCTAGACGGTCGGCTTTCTTGATACCACTGTCGAAACCAACGCAAGGCGCATGGCCCGCAGCTGGGATCAAACCCAGCATCCCGGCATTACAACGCGTTCGCATCGACTTAGCCACAGAACTGACCCTTACTGACTACCTAGTTACATAACTGCGTGTCCACATACATACGTATCTACCGGCCTACCCACATACCTGATTGTCCGCCTTATTTGCTTACACATCTAAATAGTTTCCTACCTACCTTCCCACTTATATAACTTAATGCCTAACCATCTAGAAAGTTACCTGCCTCACATAGGCACATGAACCTGGCCGCTCAGGTCCGCTTAAGGATTTCCTCCCTCAAAAAAATATTTAGAGTGGGGAGGGAGGATGGGGGGGGGGGGGGGGTGAGCCACCCCCATATATGAATTTTGTAACGGAACCAATATATTCTCTTTAACAGTGTATAGAAATTCGTTTTTAAAGCTGGCTGATTAGAAATTTAAGATATGTTAAGTGTGTGTGTGTGTGTATTTATATATATATATATATATATATATATATATATATATATATATATATATATATACATTTATATACACAATAAATAGATATATATATAAATATATTTGTCACTTAGCACATTAATAAAAATAATAATAACAACAATAATCTGTTGAATGGCACAAAACCTAATGTAATTATAAACACATTAAGTATACAAACAAATACTTTTGAAAAGAATTTTTTATACGTCGATTTAAAAACAAACCTCTTAGAGAAGCGGTTCTCAACCTGTGGGTCGCGATCCTTTTGTGGGTCGAACGACCCTTTTACAAGCGTCGCTCAAGAATATCGGATAACACTTATTGATTGAAGTTACAAAGTAGCAACGTAAGTAACTGTATAGTCGGGGAGTTGCCATAACAAGAGGAAATGCAATAAAGGGTAGCCACAACACGAGGAACTGTATTAAAGGGTCGCCACAACATGAGGAAATGCATTAAAAGGTCACCACAACACGAGGAACTGTATTAAAGGGTCGCCACAACATGAGGAAATGCATTAAAAGGTCACCACAACACGAGGAACTGTATTAAAGGGTCGCCACAACACAAGGAACTGTATTAAAGGGTCACCACAACACGAGGAACTGTATTAAAGGGTCGCCACAACACGAAGAACTGTATTAAAGGGTCACCACAACACGAGAAACTGTATTAAAGGGTCGCCACAACATGAGGAAATGCATTAAAGGGTCACCACAACACGAGGAACTGTATTAAAGGGTCGCCACAACACGAGGAACTGTATTAAAGGGTCACCACAACACGAGGAATTGTATTAAAGGGTCACTACAACACGAGGAACTGTATTAAAGGGTCACCACGACACGAGGAACTGTATTAAAGGGTCACCACAACACGAGGAACTGTATTAAAGGGTCGCCACAACACGAGGAACTGTATTAAAGGGTCACCTCAACACGAGGAACTGTATTAAAGGGTCACCACAACACGAGAAACTGTATTAAAGGGTCACCACAACACGAGGAACTGTATTAAAGGGTCGCGACATTAGAAAGGATGACAACCACCTTCTTAGAACTTTGCAAAATTAAAGGGCGGTTAAAAAAAAATGTTTTTTTGGAGAGTCTCAAAGGGACCCCCATCCCTTATTTGCATAGATGACTTAAATGTTTTTTTTTTTTTGCGTCTGCGCGCCTGCTGCATACGCACTTACCTACTTACCTGCTTGCCTTCCTATACAATATATTACCGATCTCCCAATTTACAAATCTTACTCAAGGTGACCTGGCAGGCCATTCGCACAAAGTCCTCCCTAATACATGCAATAAGTACGAACGTCGGGTGTCAGGCCATGCCACATTCATGTCTAGCAAAAGATGGCTCCAGTATCCTCTGCCTACTTCCGTACTGCCAGATCCCGTCTGCCTGTGTACGTAGCAATATGTCTGCCAGAATAGCTCCCAGTGTCACTGAAAAACACACAAGCGCCACCCCCCCCCCCCCCGCCACCCTCCCCCATCGACCACGGCGCGGTGACACTTCATAAGAGAAAACATCACTTGAAAAAAAAAACCCATGTTAAGGACTTTTCCCCAGGCCTTTATGCCTTTCTGGTATATAGGACCCCTTTTCCACACCTTCAGGAGTATTGGAAATATAGGGCTGGACCTATATTTTAGACCAATCGTCACTGGGAGGGGGGGGGGATAAGCCCAACATCAAACCGGCAGCCTTTACTTCCAGTTTCTTTAGCTGGTACCAATTTAAGGCTTAGTCGACTTGGGCACCAAGATCATTTTTGAAAAAGGAACAGCTCCTCAAGATAAGAACCCCTGGTCTTTGAATCCGCAGGCGAGCGCCTAGCCGCTACATCTCAGCAGCCCCCATTTGACATATAGGGTAAGACTTATATTATATAGTCCAGTTAACCCACTTGGTGCATGGCGTGGTCAACTTTACTTCTCAGGACTTTATCTGGTATCCATTTAAGACTGGGTCGACCGAGATCTTTTAAAAGAAAAAAAAAACTGGCTGTCAGGAACTGAACCCACGTCCTTTGGATCCGCAGGCAACCATTTAGCCAATACAGCACGGCGACTCTATACGTTATATTAGTTATATAAAGTAAATTAGGATTAAAGATCTCTTGTCACGCCTTTAAGCGCATCGGGCATATTGGAAGAGCACCTCATATTTTTACAGACTAATCGGCACTGGGTGCGTAATGTGGTCTTTACTTCACCAGGACATCCATCCTGGAACCTATTTCAGGCTGGGTCGACCTGCGACGCTGCATACCACGATATAAATTCATGCAGCCAGCAGTGGGTATTTTGGAATTACGAGTCACACTTGCAACGCCTAAGCCACGGACGCCGATTTTTAGTTGTATATATATATATATATATATATATATATATATATATATATATATATATATATATATATATATCCAATATTTATCATTTCTTCTTATAATATAATCAGTTTTATATCATAAAAATAACATTATCTATATAATAACATTTTTACCCTTCACCTCCGTTTTTCCGATCCCTCGTTCATGTTTCATTTCTTTAAACCACTTCCTGTTTCTATTTTTGGATATATCCGCCCCCTTCATTTTTTATTTTATTTTATTTGCACGGATTAATTTTCTGCACTTTTGTTCCTGCTATATATTTCGTTGACAAATTGGTGGGTAAAAGCATTTAGCAGTGTGTTTTTATGTTACTCCTTTCCATTCCCTTGCCTTTCGCAAGCTTCCACAATGTGGTATGTGGGTATAGAACTTTCAGTTATCAGATCATCAACCTCACTGAAATATACAGTTCAGGTTAGTTGCGTATCCTTTACAGGACGTTAAAAAACCAACCCCAGCAGCACCTGGCTTTTGTGTGAAACATACAGTAAAAGGTCAAAAAAAGGGGGTAGGGGATGGGGAAAAGGAGGGGAGGGGGGAGGGGTGGGGGACTTTATCACTCTATTTGATCAGGAAAAAAGTAAAGGAAATGTTTAAACAACCAGTGCAGCGATTTATATTTGAATAGACCAAACAGTACTCAGTTTTGTTGAACATCACGCCGGTCGTCATTACTTCCCATGATCTTTCTTGATGAATATTTAACGCTGCGTAGACCTGTAAGCTAAGGTCAATTTTGAATTTAAAAAAAAAAAAAAAAAACTCGATGCCCAGAATCAAGAACCTCGGATCGCCAGACAAAAGTTTGTTCTACTTGCTACCGCCGTTGTCACAACATTTGAAACTTATTATGTAGTTTTCAAAGGCTAACTGGACTACAAATGTAGAACATTTCACATATCTTGGCAGTGTGGTGTTCCTACTGGGAGGGACCGACGAGGACATACAGTCACGTCTTAACAAAGCTAGGGCTGCTTTTGGAAGGATGAGGCAAATCTGGAAATCCAACAGTTACTGCAGAGGAACGAAAATCCGACTCTGCAAGAGCAACATTTTGCCAGTTCTTCTTTATGGAGCGGAATGCTGGAGAATGACCAAAAAGGATGCACACAAGCTAACCACATTCCACCACACATGTCTACGTAGAATTATCAAAATTTACTGGCCAAATACAATCTCAAACACTAAACTACTTCAAGTCACAAACCAAGAAACTTCAGACAGTATGATAACCAAGAGAAATGGCTTGGCCACGTTATGAGAATGAATCCTGATATACCTGCCAAAACAGCTCTCACATGGACACCAGAGGGAAAGAGAAAACAAGGGCGCCCAAAAACAACATAGAGACGAACGATGAAAAGTGATCTGCGTGCGGCATCTTTGACATGGAAAACTGCACTGAAGATTGCACAGGACAGGAAAGCATGGACAGTCCTCTCTGAAGCCTCATGTGCCACTAGGCATAACGAGAACTGATGATGATGAACTGGGCTACAAAAGGAGAAAACCAGATTATATATTCATAGAAATTATAAAAGGAAAAATGTGCTATCATGCATCTTTCCGTCGGCAACTTATGGATGTAAGTCATGGATTCTTACTCGCTCCCCGAAGAAACAAAAACCGGAGCTTTTGAACTGAAAATGCAATAGAAAATAAAATATTAGAATAATAATTATAATAATAAAAACTACCAAGAAAAAGAAAAGCAGCTTCCTTTATGTTCTCAGCATCAAAGAGAATTGGTTCATAAACAGCATTCTGTCCCAACAGCTGATGTACTGTGGCCAGGTTAAACGTGATGGGGGCAAGAGAGAACGGCGAGGGAGGATACAGTTTCCGGGAAAAAGATGAAGATGAAGACGACCTCCACGAAGATTGATACACGACATTTAGGGTGCACTGGCTATCGAAGAACATAAAGCTGGAGAAGGGGCTGGTTAAAGCCACTAAGACTTGCCCTGACCAGATGGTTTGAGGTTTGAGGTTTTGTGCAACGGATCAACATATTGGCACACCCATAAATGCTCCATTCTTCTTCTAACTCAAGTCTGAGTCCGAAGAAGCTCAGCACAGTGCACAGGCACTGTAGCACCGGCGAGGATCCTGAAATAATTTTAGCTCCAAATTTTGCCCGGGCAGCGCCGTGAGGTTACTCTTGCCGATTTCCAACTGCCAAGGGATTTTTTACGTGCGCAACAAAGCACACGTTCATTCTATCTCACTACTCACAGACTAGGGGAAATTACTAGAAGAGGAAGTCCACGTGAAAAAATCCCAGCCCTTACCAGGGATTAAACCCGGAACCTGTAGCACTCGAGGCGGACACCTTGCATCGAGATGAGGCAGCCCAGGCAAGATGGAATGTCTGAAATTCTGTAAAAGACCTACTGCCTGATGATGATGACCTTAAACGCTTACCCTTTAGCCATCATAAAAGTGAAAGACCATTTTCAACGCTGTTAGGCGTATTGGGCATATAGAGCTCGACCTATATTATATAGACTAATCGGCACTTGGTAGGTGATGTAGTAAGCACCCCACCGGCTGCCTTTGCTTCCCATACTGTACCTGGTACCCACTCAAGGCTGGGTTAACCTGGGAGTCAAGGTGATTTTTGTTGTTGTTTGGCTTCGTCAGGACCGGAAATCAGACCTTCCGAGCCACATGCGACCGTCTAACCGCTTAACCAGAGCGACTCCCAATATACGATAGGGAACAGTGGTAAATATCAGCAGTAAATATACATTACCTTTGACTCTGAATCAGTGGTTCTCAACCTTCCTAAAGCAGCCACCGTTTAATACAGTCCCTCGTGTTATGGCAACCCCCAACCATAAAGTTTCTGTCGTGGCTACTTCATAACTTCAGTGAATATGTGTTTTCCGATGGTCATTGGCGTCCCTGTGAAAGGGTCGTTCGACCCACAGGTTGAGAACTGCTGATCTAGATCATTGGCTTTCAACCTGGGACCTCCCCCACCCCAACCTTCACACAGGGTCACGTGCAGTTTTATTGGGGCCTCATACATGTTTGAAACTGAGCGCATTTGTACATGTAGTAATCTGTTATATTACCTTTTTTCAAAAAAATGTTTTAATAACAAAAGTATATTTTGAGAAAACTATTTGTGAAACATAAAGCCAAATAATTATTTGTTTTCACGAGCAGTTTGTTAGTTAATCAACCGTTAAAAAAAAAGAAGAAGCTAATATTAGTGTCAAAACAAAACAGTTTTAATCATGACATTGATATTATGACACTGAATTATCAGTTGTTCTTTTATGTTATTTCATACTTTGTAAGTTCACGATAGTCTCCCCAAACAGAGTAGGTCACTTTTCATTTACAGATTTGTTGGGCTGGTCGACATTCCTAAAGATTATGGGTGTGTCCAGCTCTGTTGTTTGGTTTCTGTGATGTCTTGCATTTACGTTTTCATTCCGAGAAAGACAATACCTGTGACATAGATTGCAATACTGTCTAAGGGGTTGTGTTAGAGTCAGTTTCTCTATGTTTTTAGAGTCTTAAAAGAGTTGGCATGCTAAAATATACAATACGCAATATTAACGGCATTGCGAAACCCCCCCCCCCCCCCCCCCCCCGTAACATTCTGCGAAAGTCAGGGCGCTCAGGAACTATCAATGGGAAGTGAGCTTGTGTATATATGGGCAGGGTCTAGGAAGACTAAAATTACTGTTACCTCATACTTTAATTTATGTGTAGTAACTCTTTTTCTTTTCAGCGTTTACTCGCTGTAAGCTCTTGTAAAAAATAAGGTTCTTAATCAATTCGTGGACATTAGTATTGTTCCATAGCTTATGCTTTACAGATCTGAGTTCTTTGTATGAACACTGTTGGTTCATTGAACTCAGACTTCGAAGGAAGTTCTCGTTAACAACGTTTGGGATTTTTCTTTTTGTTATCCCCCCCCCCCCACCAACTAGTTTGTTAAAGTGGTGTGTGTGTGTCTGTGTGTGTTTGTGTGTGTGTGTGTGTGTGTGTGTGTGTGTTAGGGAATGAAAAGGGGTAGGGAGGGGTGGGGGGGGGGGGTTCCTTGCCGTTCATTAAAATAGGCCTAATAAAAAACAGGCCGAAAACCACTGCTCAGTATCAATTCGTTTTTTTTTTTTTTTTTCTGTAGGACAAAATCTCATAATTAAAATTATCTGCAAGACTAATTCTATACTCGTCTTTAAACATAAATTCTTTCACATTTCGCGAACCTTCCCCATGATCAGACAATGTCTCGTGTCCTTCATGTCTTAACCAGCGGCCGTATAATTACTTTATTTTTCAAGTTGTTAAAGACATTTTGCCAAATGACACAGGAGCCGGGGTTTAACAGGCGCGTCCCAGTTCTGTCAAGAAAAACCGGAACCAGCTTGTGAGAACATAGTTCCAGCTGTTATAAAAATAGATGAAATTAACTTGCTTTTGAAAAAAAAAAAAAAAAACTACACAAAAATGGTCACCGTGTAAGCGTTGTTTCTTGTGTTTAATCAGGGACTTTAGAGTTCCTTCCATCTGCGTGATTAAAATTTATGTAAATTGTAATGTTCCCTGTTGATGGCAAATTACGTCGTAGTTACGGTTTTGTTCTTTTAAATTTTTACATTGTATTCTATACCAAGAAGACGCCGGAGAGATAATAACCAAGAAGCCTTAAAAACACATGGAGGCATCAACAAGAAAGAGTGATCAAATCTCGCGTAGATGGAGGAATGTGATATCTACATCACTGAACCTAAAAGGCACTGAATGCTGACGAAGCAGTAGTAGTAGTAGAAGAAGAAGAAGAAGAAGAAGAAGAAGAAGAAGAAGAAGAAGAAGAAGAAGAAGAAGAAGAAGAAGAAGAAGAAGAAGAAGAAGAAGAAGAAGAGAAGAAGAAGAAGAAGAAGAAGAAGAAAGAAGAAGAAGAAGAAGAAGAAGAAGAGGAAGAAGCAGAAAGAGAAGAAAAAGAAGAAGAAGAAGAAGAAGAGGAAGAAGAAGAAGAAGAAGAAGAAGAAGAAGAAGAAGAAGAAGAAGAAGAAGAAGAAGAAGAAGAAGAAGAAGAAGAAGAAGAAAAAGAAGAAGAAGAAGAAAAAGAAAAAAAGAAGAAGAAGAAACTGTATTTTATGGATTATGGTTTTTAGTGACTGCAGTCAAACCTTGATTGAGACAGGTACGTTTATTGCAACCTTGGTATTTGGTCAGGGTCTGTAGCTTAGATGTAATACAGAGGTGCCGGGTTCGATTTGAGCTGCAAGCAATTTGGCAGCTGATCGTCTTTCGTTGGTTTGGACAGTGGTACCCAGAGCCGACCGTTGAGTGGCAATGGCAAACTACTGAACGTAACATTTGCCTAAAAAACCAATAACCGCCAAAGAATGCCGGCGGTTGGTTCTGCAACGTCAGGTAAAGAATACTAACATGTGTGGGAGGGAGGAGTGGGGGAGGGGGGGGGGGGGGCTAGGGGGTGTGGTTGTGGGTGTGTGCCATGTATTGATGTCGACCATGCCACCTACCAAGTGCTAAATGGTGTATACAAATATGTCTAAAAGCATGTATCCTATAAACCACTGATTTATAAAGGGTCCTCTATTTAATTACTAACTAGTTATTTGACATAACTATTAGTTGGGAAATTAAAAACAATGTTACGGAGAACACAGTTGGTGCAGTCTACTTTGCAGATGATATTGTTTCGTTATTCTTTATTAAAACAAATCAAGTTGTAGGCCAAATGGCACCAATTTCGAAATGCAAGCATGTGAATATGAATCTTAAAGAACAATGTTTAATTCTTATTAATGCTATGATTTCAATGTCAAACATGGACACTGTCTTCAGAAAACAGAAGGAAATGAAATGTTTATATATTATCCTAGGTGTAACAAGGATAGATCGACTCCAGGATATCTGGAGGAGAGTCGGAACAGAACCAATACTAAACTGTATAGGTAGACAACAACTTAAATGGTCTGCCCTTGTAACCAGACTGACGTCAGACAGGACCACAGAGAGCAGTGTTATACAGATAAAACAGTAACAGGGTCACAGGTCGACCACACAGAAAATAGATCACATAAATATCAAGACACTGAAAAGTACTTAATAGAAGCGAACACAAGAGCCCGTTCTAGAGATCTCTTACTTCCCTGACGCCTCGAGACATTCCTGGAATAGGGAAAATAAAAATAATAAGCTTGTTCTGGTAAGTAACAACAACAATGACTACAAAGACAAATTGATGAATTAGCAAATATAGGACCAAAATGTGATCTTCATAGCAATAGGTTAGTAAAAGACTCTTTTCCACGCCTTTCAGGGGTATTGGGTAGAGTTAGACATATATTCTATAGACCAAGGTGGGTGATGTGGTCAGCATCACGCAGATTGCTTTTACTTCCCAGGAATGCACCTGATACCCACTCAAGATGTGATCGACCTGGGAGAAAATGTCATTTTGAAAAAAAAAATCCGGCCTCTGTCAGGATCCAAACCCACGACCTTTCGATCCACAGGCGAGAGTCTAGCAGATAGATAACGGCGACTCCCAAATTCGTGGATAGCCTAATAATATAACACAAAAGCTTTAAGAACAAAGACGTGATCAGTGATTTTGGTGATATTATCAGACTGTAAAGCATGATATAAAAAAGGGTAATCCAGTATAGCCCAATTTTCTTCTCAGAATAGCTAGCCTACTGCCTAGAGTGTCGCAAAAAGCACAAACACCGCTGATCCAAAAACCATCCACACAAGTCTTATTAAAAAATGGAACCCATAAACCGAACGCGCATCCGTGAAACAAATTCGTGACCTCCATAGTAGCTTGACTACTCCACCACGGAGACGTCGATGTATGATTACCTTCGTTTGTCAGCACAAGCTGGGATTGTTAAGTTGATGAATGCTGAAATGCGTGTAAATCTAGAAATGGACGATTACGAAATGCAACAATCGTGGAGATCCACTTCATGGTAGAACCGAATGCTTGTTTTTCTTACATCTTAGTCAGTTATTGCTTTAGTCTTTGAGCTGAGAGAGATGGGAAAGCGCAGTTTTCTATCAAGCTTTGTTTCCGGTCACGGGGTAATTGGAGCTTCCTTCGAAATCAGAATGCATCTCATGAAAGGCAAGCAACCAACAGCCTGCATTCACAAAAGTCAAATTTGTAAAACGGATGAACATGTGAAATGAAGGTTCTGGAACAATACCAAAGACCAGAAGTGGATGAACAACCCTGAACTTTTCCCACAATGTACTTCAAATTACCGAAACGAAAAAAATGAGACATTGGAGCTGCAGGAAGGCAGTGGCTAGACGCCGATTTGCTGGCTCGAGGGTCGAGGGTTCTAAACTGCACTGACGAGGAGTTACTCCCTTCCCCTATCCAACATTTAAGTTGGCTCCCAAATCGACCTAGCCGAAAATGGGTACCAGGTAAAGTTATAGGAAATAAAGGCATCCAGGATGATGTTGACGGTACTGACTCTCAAATGATGACTTGTATTTAAAACTAATAGTGTAACATTACATCATGACCACAGGTGTAAAAAAAAAAGTTCCTTTACTTTACTTTTACTTTCCTCATAATCATATCTTCTAAGACTTTTCGAAGCCGGCCCCTTGAAATGAAGTAAAAGAGGTCGGCGATGAAAACATTATAGTAGCGCCGTTTTGCCACCTTACAACCTTTTTTTTTTTTTTCTGGGCTAAACCGGCAGGAATTCACCCAGTTAGTCGTACCCAACTTTAAAACGCTCATTTATGTTCAGTAACGGTTCAGTGTAAATTGTTGAAATTTGGTATGCAATATGTTAAAAATCATCCCCTTGTACTCGATTAAAAAAAAAAAATAAACAAACATCTGGCTTTCATCTGGCCTTATTTGCGGTATATGAAAACAATACACTGAATCAATTCAACCAAGCATAGAGCTTACAGTTAATAAGGTACTGGCAACTTTTCAAAACATTCCAATTCCTTTTTCGGAAAAAACAAAGAACAAAAATCAAAAACAAAAAACTCAACCAACATTAAATTGCACGCGTCGCATAGGGGTTTAACTCTTATGTTGGCATCTCTTCGGCAGTAGCTTCCCGTTAGTTAGATGAACACAGTGTTTCATTGTACGCATGATCATCATCATCATCATGTAGCAGGTCCTTTGCAGAACGTAGTTCTCATGACGGTCTGTCTGAAAGAAACTCGGTCTCTCGCCAGCTCACCCACCTCTTGTACTTTTATGCTAAAAAAGGATAGGTTAGGATTTCAAAATAATCACAATGCGTCGCTGTACTTGTAAACTGATTTCCATACAATCTCTACGCGTTTTAATTACTGTATACTCTATTTTTTAAGAGTACACAATTTATTAGTCATAAGTAAAGTAATTCGCCATCTTAGGAAGACAGCAGCACCTGCATAATTGGAAATGTGAGCACTTTTAGCACATGTGAAAACGAAAGGAACATATAAGTGCTTGGGTGCAAACTTGAACTGCTCCAAAATGCTGAGAGAAGAAATACAATCTAGAATATAATCTGAAACAAAAAAAAAAAAAGTATACCAAGCCCTTCAACATTTTCTAAAGTCAAAGTGTCTGTCTCCCAACGCCAAGATCAAAATATATGAAACGTTGATTAGACCAATCGTGTTATATGGCTCTGAAATTCGGAGCACAACTAAAAGAGATGAAGCCTTGTTACAGGTTGTCGAAAATAGAGCATTATGACGAATTTTTGGACCCATCAAAGATGCAAACAGCAGGGAATGGAGAGTGAGAAGCAACAACGAAATTCATGATATGTTTAAATCACCACTGATTACTGGAATTATGAGAGCTAATAGACTGAAATGTTTGGGGCATATTGAAAGATTGTCAGATGACAGAGTAGTTAAAAACGGTATACACGAGGGAGATGAATGGTCGTAGACCACGAGGCATACCAAGAAGACGATGGATAGATAATATCCAGACAGACCTGCAAACACTTGGTATCACCAACTGGAAAGAGAAAGCCAACCAGATAGATGAGTGGAGGCGGGTGATATCTGCAGCAGTGAACCTCTATGATTCGGAAGGCTGAAGAAGAAGAAGATTAGGACATGGAGATCTAAGGTCAATAGCAAAAATTCGCGTTGTCCCTTATAGGAGTTTTTGAGATATTTGTTAGAGTGAGTGCAGGACTCTTAAAACGCAGTATACATATCTGTCCCAAGCCTTCCGTGTCCTCTTCAAGGCTGCAGTTTGAAAGGTTGACCACATCGAGATTCTATCATCCCCTCCCTACCTTCTCCCCACATACCACCCCAAAATCGTTCTTGTTAGCAGGTCAACTGGACAAATGTCTAATGACCTTCTCCTTTGCATCACCAGGCCTCTCTTCCCCTACCATTTTCCTGTTATCACTCGTATTCCATTCTTGCTTTTCGCTGAATTTCCCTCGAGTAGTCAATCAATCATGTGTTGGTTGACACGTTACAAAGCTAATATAATGGGTTTAAACGAATTCCCATTCGACATTTCGCCCTCGTTTTCTAATCAATCTTGCCCTTTGTTAAACGGCTTCCACTTTTTATCTTTTATGGGGACATTCTTTAAATATCGATCGTCCATCATGACATCTTTAATGAACATTTAGAATGCTTTGACACACGCCAAGATAGTGTTAAATTTTTTGGCTTTCTTTCCTTATTCTGCTGCTCTGTACTTTCTTTGGCAATCGTTTGAGTTATGAGTCATCTTGGCGGCCATGAATTATTCACATGCTAGTTCTAGGAAAACTGCAAATATAATCACGATAATAATAATAATAATAATAATAAAAAAAATAAAAATAATAATAATAATAAAAATAGTGAAAATAATGATAACAGTAATAACAAATATTATGT
>CAJHNH020001228.1:0-12500 GCA_905116865.2 Candidula unifasciata | reverse complement strand
AAAAAATAGGCTGATGGAATGATGATTTCAGAGACAAAACATTGAACACATTGTACCGTTTTATGATTTTTGCAATATCATGCAGTATTTGAAACAGAGACGTGGTTTCTAAGACGAATGTTACGAATACCTTGGACAGCTAGAGAAACAAACAACTTCTTCTTCTTCTTCACTTCCTCTTTTACCGCTGTGGGTGTCGAGGGAGATATAAGGTTCTTTTTCTAGCTCTTCTGGCCGCCTCGACCATAGGCACATCGTGCTGTTGTAGAGTTTCTCCGATGTTATCCTTCCATGTAATTCTTGGTCTACCTAGTGCTGTACTTCCTTCTTCTCTTTTCATGTATGCTTTGTATGGTATGGTGTCATAGGGCATTCTCTCTAAGTGGGCAAACCATTTCACTTGCTGTCTTCGTATGTAATCCAGAATTGGTTCTGTGCCGACTTTTTCTCTTATGATCTCATTCCTGATCTTATCTCTTATGGTCACTCCTACAGCCCTTCTCAGACATCTCATTTCCGTGGTTACTAATTTTCTTTTATGGTTTGTTGTGAGTGACCATGTCTGGCACTGGTAGCACAGAGTTGGAATAAATATGCTGTGAATTAGATGTCTCTTTGTGCTGATTGGGGTTGTTTTATGCTGTAAGAGTGAGGCTAGTTGTCCCAATACATGGTTTGCTTTACTGCATCTAATGTTAATTTCTTTATCCAATTTCCCATCTTAAATGTGTAACAAACAACGATTGCCTGAAAGGGGCTAATGAAAGTAGATCTCTGTATACAGCAATAAGAAAGAGACAAACACTGTTTTTTAGCCACATAATGAGAAGAGAGATATTGGAGAACATCGTGACAACTAGAAAGATCAGTCGAAAGAGGGGTAGAGGCAGACCAAGAGAGACGATGCTGGATGGGCTAAAACGATGGCATGGAGATATATCATCAAGAGAGCTGCTCCAGTGAACCAGGGATCGTAGCGCTTACGCCAGTTGGCATGGCACATGATGATGATTTAGAACAACATAGTGTAGTCAAAACAAAAAAAAACAAAAAAACATTCACATAGTTAAGGATGTGGGTGGGGATTTCTTGTGCAAAAAAAAAAAAAAAAAAAATGTAACATGCAATACATTCGTACGTTGATAACATCAAACAGAATTAAAACGTCGGCAAATAACACTATGATCCTATTTGTTTTCAACGCTGATTGAACATGTCTCTAATAAATGATGTTAGTCGCAGCTTGAAAAGTATCAGAAAGCCTAAGTAATGATGTCGTCAAAAGATCTAGAGACCCTCAGAGGTATGATAATATAAATAATTACGTGTGTCAGATTGCCAGGTACGATAGTTACATATATTAGTAATAATAGGTCATTATATGGTTGGTTGATGATGGGGACTGCGTGGTCTTGAGGCAAGGTGTCCGCTTTGAGTGCTAGAGGTTCCGAGTTCAATCCCAGGTAAGGATTGAAATTGTTCACGTGGACTTGGTCTTCTACTAAATTTCTCCTGGTCTCTGGGTAGTGAGATCGGACACCCGTGTGCATCGTTTCGTTGTGCGTGTAAAAAAAATATCATTTGGCAGTTGGAAATAAAAAAAAAAAAAAAAACACACATACTCCCTTATTAGACTGTCCGTTTTACCTCGGAAGTGTTAGACATACAATGTTTTCATTTTCCTTCAAATCGCGTGATGACTCATAACATTCGTGCAGTGTTGCTGTTAGCGATTTCCTGCACCTCTCACACATTGTTTTCAGGCTAGAAGAAACATTCGACTGCAAAAATCAACAAATGCGATAGCATGAGTTGAACTAAAAGAATATGTACTTTATTGGGTTTTAAAATAGTAGTAGTAGTAGTAGTAGTAGTAGTAGTAGTAGTAGTAGTAGTAGTAGTAGTAGTAGTAGTAGTAGTAGCATCAGCAGCACCAGTAGTAGTAGTAGTAGTATCAGTAGCAGTAGTAAACGAGAGAGAACAAGAAGAGGAGGTAGAAGAATAAGAAAAAGAAGAAGAAGGAGGAAGAGGAAAAGGAGGTGGATGAGAAGAAAAGGGAGGAGGTGGAGAAGAAGCAGCAGCAGAAAAATAAAGAAAAAGAAGACAAAGAAGAAGACAAAGAAGTAGAAGCAGAAGAAGAAGAAGAAGAAGAAGAAGAAGAAGAAGAAGAAGAAGAAGAAGAAGAAGAAGAAGAAGAAGAAGAAGAAGAAGAAGAAAAAGAAGAAAAAGAAGAAAAAGAAGACGAAGAAGAAAAAGAAGAAAAGGAAGAAAAAGAAGTAGAAACAGAAGAAAAAGATGAATGAAAGAAAGAAATAAAGAAAAAAAGAAAGACAGACAGACAGAAAGAAAGAAGGAAAGAAAGAAAGAAAGAAAGAAAGAAAGAAAGAAAGAAAGAAAGAAAGAAAGAAAGAAAGAAAGAAAGAAAGAAAGAAAGAAAGAAAGAAAGACAGAAAGAAAGAAAGAAAGAAAGACAGAAAGAAAGAAAGAAAGAAAGAAAGAAAGAAAGAAAGAAAGAAACAAACAAACAAACAAACAAACAAAGAGAAAAGTAAGCTATCACCGTCTGTCTTTCATACAAACTTCAAACACAGATACAACAGCAACAAAAAGACATCCTGTCAGCGTGAGTCACTCTATTTCATTTTCCTCACCGTGTTAACATCTTTCAAACAAAAATCCAATTGCATTTTCTTCTTTTATCTCTAGGATTTCTTGTTTTCAATTAATCACGCTGCATTGAATATTTGGCTTTATTGAATGTTATCCGAGCTTTCTTGTCGCGATGTCACAGAAATGCAATTTTAGCTGGGAGCCTTCTGTGCAAATAAAGTTATTTTTACCTGCGTTGATTGATCACATTTCTAGTTACCTTTTAAACCCATTATTTAATTAGGGATTTCTGTAGAAAACAGTGTTGATTGCTTTCATTGGTTAATTAATTGTGTGGAAATATTTTACTATACGTTTTTTTTTTTTTGATTGATCTTGATTTTGTAAACAACTCCCTATCATTTCATTATCTGCTCTTTTCTTTGCAAATAACCCACTTTACTTTCACTGTAGTTGTTTCTAAACAGCTCGCTACACGTTCATTACTTGATCTACTTTTGGTTGTTTTTGTAAATAAATTTGAGTTCAATAGAGTTCATGCATTCATTAGAGGAAATAAGGACCAATCTATTTATCTGTTTATTAGAACGAAAAAAAAAAAAAAAATCAGTTACGTTCAACCTAGTGCGAGCAGTATCGGCTACAATTCTGGTATGATCCCTTGTGGCAAGAGTGTTGGCTAAGAAATGTTAATTGCACCAAAACGAGTGGTTTGGACCGATTTTCTAGTACCTGGTGATGGTGGTTGGGAGGAGCTGGTACACGTCATATATATATATATATTAGGGCTGTACCGAATATTCGCTTCGTATTCGCTTCGGGGCCGAATAATGGACCTATTGACTATTCGGTATTCTGCCGAATAGTTTTTGATCGGGCCTAATACGAATAGTAGTTACCTTACACCCGCTTCTGCATATACGGCCTTAATGCTGACAACATGGAACGATTGCTTTCGTTGAAAGCTATTGCAGCTTTCCTGCATTAACTAAGCTGTCAGTGTCAATTTTCAAGTTGAGTTACTTGTTATAAAACTTAGGATTCTTTCATTCCTAGTTATTGGTTACCACAGACTGTCCGAAGGATGCAAAACATAAAATGTTTTTAACTGTTTACTATTCAGTACGAATACTAACTAGACATTTAAAGAGTATAAACTCCGGCCACATCCATGTCGATAATATGAAAATCAAACGAACGGAAACATATAAGTACTTGGGTGCAAACTTCAACTGCTCCAACATGCTGGGAGAAGAAAAACAGTCTAGAATACAATCTAGAAATAAAGTATACTATGCCCTTCAACATCTTCTAAAGTCAAAGTTGATAAGACCAGACGTTTTATATGGCTGTGAAACTTAAAGCAGAAATAAAAGACGAGTCCCTATTACAGGTTTTCGAAAACAGTCTTACGACAAATCTTTGGACCTATCAAAGATAAAAACAGCGGGGAATGGAGAGTGAGAAGCAACAAAATAAAACTTAATTTGTTTAAATCACCATTGATCACTGGCATCATGAGAGCAACCAGACTAAAATGGTTGGGGCATATTGAAAGAATGTCAGATGACAGAGAAGTAAAACTGTATACACCTGAAAGAGGAATGGTCGTAGACCACGAGGCATACAAAAGCGAAGTTTGATAGATACTGTCCAGCCAGACCTGCAAACAACTGGCAAACAAATTGTGAAGATAAGGCCAGTGATTTCTGCAGCAGTAAACCTTAAGGGCTCAGAACGCTAAAGAAGAAGATGACTATTCTGTGCTACTTTATGTGAAGTAAAAGTTCAGCGTACATTTGACATTATGCATGTGTTTTTTTTTGTATTATATATATATATATATATATATATATATATATATATATATATATATATATATATACACCCATTCACATGTATAGACATACATGTACACTTCCACACACAAACACACGCAATTGTGCACTGCCTCGTGGGAATGCATGCATAAGTTTTTGTATACACACATGTATATGTATATATATACACACATACACTCAAGTATACCGGCCGTAAGCTCGCCTGCAGATCGGAATAGCATGGACTCAGATCCCGACGGGGACGAACCTTTTTTTATCTTCAAAATGAACGTAGCATTTAGGTCCACCCAACCTAATTGGGTGCTTGTTGCACGTTATATAACCTAGAGTTGTGCCTATTTCGTATAATTTGGAAACTAGTTTGGGTCCTTCGGTTTGTTTATGTGACAGTTTCTCAATATCTACCACTAAAAGGGAAAAGTTAGGCAGCCATGGCCAATTTAGATTGTTTCACAGAAGTGAATTTTTTTATATTATTAATCTTTTTAAACTCCCTTTTCTCACCTCGCCGTCTCTGTCCAATTATATATATATATATATATATATATATATATATATATATATATATATATATATATATACATTGAAAGAATGCACTCGTGACCCGAACGACATAAAACGAACCCACGACCCAAGAGTCCGCGATGAACGGCGACTGGAGTGTCAAGACCGCACTGGGTGTATTCTTTCATGTCATCAGCATCTTCGGGTTTATTTCTTCCTTGTCTCTCCGATTCATTCGATGATGGAACTTTGCTTCCTAATGATCATTCTGGTCTCTTAAAGCTTCTTCCATCCTTACTAATTATTCGTCTCATTAAGTTGAAATGCTGTCTTTGTAGAGCCCCTAGATATGTCATTATTTGCTTCTTTGTTACTTTAAAAAATTTTTTTTTAACTTTTTTTCAGTGAAGGTGCTTGAAATGTGTCTGGTGCAAAATGTTTTGGTGACAGCTTCTCTTTTATTTGGGAATAGTTAATAGTTTCTAGAGGGGGAAAAAACAACTGTTGACAGTAGGAATATCAAGAAACTTGTACGTGTATAGGACTCTTGCATGACGTTAGAAAATCCTTACCGCCAACATAACAGCAAAATCTGGCACGGTCATGATCATTCAGCACGTGACGCTTTTAACACCAATACACACAAGTTCAAGGGGGTGTACATAAGAAATATTCATAGCATAGTAAATGGGATGCTGCAGTAGACGTAAAAACCAACAAGGAAGTATGAAGACAACTTGATTTGAGTAAGAGATATAAACCTCAGATATTACCGTGGGAATTGAAACCACTATTTGCAAAAAAAAAATACATTTGAATCCTTGCTGAGTCCAACATTTATTCACGTTAGCCCAGCGTTCGTCTTAAGCAATTTTGTGTTAACAATGTATTACTGTATCTTTCATATTCTTCTGTAACCTTACCCCGATATGGGACGCACTATATTTCGTCATTTTAAAACCCTACCCTGGCTGTAGTTTAGGGCTCTAATATAAATTACGGTTAAACGGGGCTTATGGAACTTGTACCAGGGTGATTCTCATCCGAATAGTGTCTTTCGCTCGCTGTGGGGTTGAACGTCACTCACTTTCGCATTCTTTCAAACATATAGTTGTATTTATTTGCAAGTCTGCATACTATTATTATTACTACATACTTCAATATATCATACGCCCACTGATACTCTTCCCCATTAAAGATGTATAAGGGCACCCCACTCCCACCTACCTCGTGGCCCCCCCCCCCCCACCCTGCACCTCCCCCAAGCCTACCTACTGATTTATTTACATCGGCGCCCCTGTAACCAGCCAAAAGACGAGGTGAGAAAAATCTGTAAATTTCACGAGAAAAGGGCACTACACAATTAACCGTACGCTGTGAACGCGACTGGCAATTCCGTTAGTTTATATGGTACATAATGAGCCTGTCACACTGGGACGAATCCGGCTGCTCTATTTATGACTTGACTCAGGAGGTCTTTACTTGTGTTCGGCAACGTTTATAGAGCTGTTTTATTCTCGTTTTTTTACTTGTACTATAGCTAATAATTAGCTATAAAATTGTACTTTCTCTTGTTGTGTTATTGATTTCCAATGTTTGATATAGCGTTGTTAGAAAGAAATACAGGGATGCCTTGAATCACGAAATCTTTGATCCTGTTCGCGAAACGAAATGTTCGCAAGCCGAACGATTAGTGAAAATTAAATGAATCCATTCGACCCCACCCTCCATTGAAACATTTTTAGTGACTGTTTATGTTTTTATGTGTGACACACACACACACACATACACACACACACAAACACACACACACACACTTATACAGATATATAAGAGATGAAATAGCATGAAGAACCTACAGCAAAGCACTAGCAAATTGGTTAAAGTAAAAATCTTGAGATCCTGCATTTTTCCCGTGGCAACTTTTGGTTGTGAGTCTTGGACTCTCACTCAATAAAAAAAAAAAAAAAAAAATTGGAGCTTTGGAATTAAATTGTTATAGAACAATTCTTAGAATACCATGGATCAGGAAGAGGAAAAACATCGACATTCTGAACGAGTTGAACATCAAGGAGAACTGGCTCATAAACAGCATCCTGTCCCAAAAGTTGAAGTATTTTGGCCACATCAAGCATCATGGTGGCTTGGAAAAGACGGTGATGGAAGGTGCAGTTTGTGGAAGGCGAGGCAGGGGTCGACCACCGCGAAGATGGATACAAGACATTGAAGATGTCATGGGGCTGGAGACCTGGCTAGAGAAAGGGATACTTTCAGGCGTGCCGTGAAGAGAGCGACGTTCTGTAAAGAACTTGCTGATTGATGATTTGTATATATATATATTTGTTTAGTATCTACAAGCCATAAGTTGTAAACCCTTAGCCTCGGTATTATGGATATCGCAACCTTTCGGCCTTGATTCCATTGTAAATACCTTAAATCTGGGAGAAATGTGTCTTTTCTGCCTACCCAGGGGAGTGAACCCGGACCACAAGGAGTTCGTCGCCCAATTTTATTGAATCTATATTTTGCTGCCATTCTAGACCACCCATGCCTAATTAATGAAATTGCTACAGCTAAAGTTGAAAGGGTAAAACTGTGGTAGATTGTTGAAGTTGATGTCATTATTTTAAAGCAATTTATATATTTTTTTTAAATTTACCCGTTAAGTTTGCGTGTTTAAAAACAAATGACAATCGATGTTTATTTTACAGAAATAACCTTTTTAGAACGGCATTTTGAACACTTGCATCAAAGTTAGAAACTTTACCGCGGGGACCTGATCACATAACCATGTCAACAAATGCTAGTAGAAGTCAGATAGGTCGAAAAGGGCAGAGTTCGCATCTCTCCTGCATCACTTCGACGAACAATAAAAAAAAAAAAAAAAAGATATTAAGAGTCGCAAAAGAAAAAGTAGGTGGAGTTTTTTTTTTTTTTTTTAATTGCAATCCTTAATTTGAATTGGTCAAGTTCAACAGCTGCCTAGGGAGCTAACCTCTCCTAGATTTCATTAGTTATAATTGTGGCTTCTGTTCATGATCTTATTTTACTGTGCATTTCTTTTGTTGTTGCTCCCATGTCTGTCTTGCTAGGTTTTCAGCGTGTTGTTTGATGGCCAAATCTGAATGCTGATTCGTTAGTTTAGTGCTCTATATGTTGCGCGTGAAATCACCCACCCTTTTATATTCTGTCATCTCCTCGTGAGATGCAAATTTTTTCTATTTCGAAGCCCGACCCTGGCTCTTGCCAGGGGCCACAATATAGCCCGACCATAAATATGGTCTAGTGGCTGAACCCGGTTCCTGGGACCTCTCCACGGGTGATCCTCACCCACATGGTGGCACTTTGTGTCATCGGGTGTTTATCGCTTGTGTGATATCCTGGTGGGGTAAAAATCTACTACTACTACTACTACTACTACTACTACTACTACTACTACTACTACTACTACTACTACTACTACTACTACTACTACTACTACTACTACTACTACTACTACTACTACTACAACTACTACTACCAACCCGTTAAATTTATTCAGCGGACCACTGGAGATCCGCTGATCAGAAACTGAGAATCACTTTTCTATAGTAGACTCGTCTGGCGCGACCCCAGTGAACTTATTGATCTTACTAAACAGAACAACCGTGTCACAATAACCGATATCTTTGTGATGCCGCACTGCAGATCTTTGTTCAGAGAGATTCCATCGCGTGCTGCTGGTTGACCCAGATTTTCATTTGGGAAGATTTTGTGTGGCTATAGTTTATGTGAGTGTGAAAGTGCTTGCGTGAATGTGATCTTGTGTGAGTTCTGTCTGGTGTGAGTGTAATATGGTATGGTTGTAATCTTGTGAGTAAGTGTAATCTTGTGTGGAAAAAACAATCTCACGTAAATGTAATGTTGAATATGTGTACTATTGTACGAGAGTAATTTTTGTATGAGTGCAATATTCTGCGAGTGGGGGTATGATTGTGTAAGTGTAATCTTGTGTGAGTGTGATCTTGTGTAAGTGTTATCTTGTGTGAGTGTGATCTTGTGTGAGTGTGATCTTGTGTTAGTGTGATCTTATGTGAATGCGATCTTGTGTGAGTTTAATCTGCGTGTAAATGTAGTCACAAAGAAAAAAAATCTTGTGTGGGTGTAATCTTGTATGAGTGTGATCTTGTGTGAACCTGATCTTATGTGAGTGCGATCTTGTGTGAGTAAAATCTGTGTGTAAATGTAGTTACAAAGAAATATAATCTTGTGTGAGTGTAATCTTGTATGATTGTAATTTTGTGTGAGTGTAATCTTGTGTGAGTTAAATCTTGTGTAAGTGTAATCTAGTTTGATTGTGATCTTTTGTGAGTGAAAAACTGTTAAAGTTAGGTGTGTGTGTGTGTGTGTGTGCGCGCGCGCGCGCTAGCATATTTGTGTAAAAATAACACAAAGAGTGAGTTTCATTATTGACTAGTCATACCTTCTGTTTAATGGTTGAGGTAATGCATTATTAACACAATATTAGCCACTAGAAGAAACATAATTGAAATTCTAATCAAGGCTACAGAGGAAAAGCTATGCAGGAAAACAGGTTTGTGTATCGCACAACAGTTATTAACATTCTTTAATGCGTGAATTAATACATTATTTACACTTTATTAATCGTTTCCCTTTATTAGAAATTTGAATTTAGGCTTTGAAGATTTGGATATAAACAAGAAGTGTCTTATTTCGTTGAAAATACAAGAGCAACAACAATCTAATTTACCGGTATAGACAAATTTTGAAAAATAAAAAGATGTTGAAAGAAATAGAAAGAGATATATCCAACAAGTCGACTGAATTAATCGACAGAATAAATACGATCACAGCTTTCCTATGTGGGTTCTGGGTCCCCATTATGGGAAAAACAAGAATAGACCCACAGTCTCTTATACAAGCATGTCGCAGGAGTCGACTAACTGGGGACTTTCTTCGATGTAGGAGTGCATTTGTCCGAGCGGCAAGCAAAAATCAGCTGCACACAAATAAGCCGGTAAACGGATGTGCACGCAAAACTCAGGCCCTGGCACAAAGCCAAAGTCCAAATGGACGAAAAACCAGGACTTTACACCAGCGCTTACAGCCGGTAAACAAAAAAGATCACAGGTAAGGGTTGATTTATAATAGGGAAAGGAAAAGGTATGATGGCGCTTGATACAATATCAAGATACATACAAACAGATGTCTGAGGGTTATAGAATATTGTGTAATTGCAATCGACGTCACAATACAGCCCTCTGATGCAGCAGCTTCTAAGAAAATGGCTTCGGCGGTTACTTTCATTCCCTTCTTGAAACCTTCCCCTTTGTTGTATGCAAATACAGATTGCTCCGTGGGGGTATGATTGTGTGAGTGTAATCTTGTGTGACTGTGATCTTGTGTGAGTGTGATCTTGTGTGAGTGTGATCTTGTATTATTGTTATCTTGTGTGAGTGTGATCTTGTATGATTGTTATCTTGTGTGAGTGTGATCTTGTATGAGTGTGATCTTGTGTGAGTGTGATCGTGTGTGAGTGTGATCTTGTATTATTGTTATCTTGTGTGAGTGTGATCTTGTATGAGTGTGATCTTGTGTGAGTGTGATCTTGTATTATTGTTATCTTGTGTGAGTGTGATCTTGTATTATTGTTATCTTGTGTGAGTGTGATCTTGTATTATTGTTATCTTGTGTTAGTGTGATCTTGTATTATTGTTATCTTGTGTGAGTGTGATCTTGCATTATTGCTATCTTGTGTGAGTGTGATCTTGTATTATTGTTATCTTGTGTGAGTGTGATCTTGTATTATTGTTATCTTGTGTGAGTGTGATCTTGTATGAGTGTGATCTTGTGTGAGTGTGATCTTGTATTATTGTTATCTTGTGTGACTGTGATCTTGTGTGAGTGTTATCTTGTGTGAGTGTGATCTTGTATTATTGTTATTTTGTGTGAGTGTGATCTTGTATGAGCGTTATCTTGTGTGAGTGTGATCTTGTATGAGCGTTATATTGTGTGAGTGTAATCTTGTTTGAGCGTTATCTTGTGTGAGTGTGATCTTGTATTATTGTTATCTTGTGTGAGTGTGATCTTGTATTATTGTCATCTTGTGTGAGTGTGATCTTGTATTATTGTTATCTTGTGTGAGTGTGATCTTGTATTATTGTTATCTTGTGTGAGTGTGATCTTGTATTATTGTTATCTTGTGTGAGTGTGATCCTGTATTATTGTTATCTTGTGTGAGTGTGATCTTGTGTTATTGTTATATTGTGTGAGCGTGATCTTGTATTATTGTTATCTTGTGTGAGTTTGATCTTGTATTATTGTTATCTTGTGTGAGTGTGATCTTGTATGAGCGTTATATTGTGTGAGTGTAATCTTGTTTGAGCGTTATCTTGTGTGAGTGTGATCTTGCATTATTGTTATCTTGTGTGAGTGTGATCTTGTATTATTGTTATCTTGTGTGAGTGTGATCTTGTATTATTGTTATCTTGTGTGAGTGTGATCTTGTATTATTGTTATCTTGTGTGAGTGTGATCTTGTATTATTGTTATCTTGTGTGAGTGTGATCTTGTATTATTGTTATCTTGTGTGAGTGTGATCTTGTATTATTGTTATCTTGTGTGAGTGTGATCTTGTATTATTGTTATCTTGTGTGAGTGTGATCTTGTATTATTGTTATCTTGTGTGAGTGTGATCTTGTATTATTGTTATCTTGTGTGAGTGTGATCTTGTATTATTGTTATCTTGTGTGAGTGTGATCTTGTATTATTGTTATCTTGTGTGAGTGTGATCTTGTATTATTGTTATCTTGTGTAAGTGTGATCTTGTATTATTGTTATCTTGTGTGAGTGTGATCTTGTATTATTGTTATCTTGTGTGAGTGTAATCTTGTATTATTGTTATCTTGTGTGAGTGTGATCTTGTATGAGTGTGATCTTGTATTATTGTTATCTTGTGTGAGTGTGATCTTGTATTATTGTTATCTTGTGTGAGTGTGATCTTGTATTATTGTTATCTTGTGTGAGTGTGATCTTGTATTATTGTTTACTTTTAAAAAATTCTTCTGGTTATTGGAGACAAAGACTATGCCCTTTAAACCCAAATTTATTTTAAAAACCGTTTTGTTTAAAATTTTTCTCCTTGTCCAGACTACGCCCCAAACCTTTGGGTAATATTCCCTAAAATTTTACACTGTGTAGAATTCTTTTCCATGCATTGTCAAAATTTTATCCCCTGCCCAGCTGAAGGGGCCACAAAGGGGGGAATTAGCATTACCCCTAGCGGGGACCGTGGGTCATAAAGTTCCCAAAAAAGATTGGCGGTTCTAGACTAGGGCAGGAGAATTTTAAATTTTAACCTCAGTTAATTCGGGAGGAACGGGTTTTTGGAAAATTGGGAAATTTTTTATTTGATTTTTGGCACGTAGGAAAAAAATGGCTTCCTGCCGTTTTTCACACCGGGCCGTTAGATTGGGTGTAAAAAATTTGGGGGCCCTTTAAGAGTTTGCTCTAGGGAGTCAGTCAAAATTGATGCGGCCATTGTAGC
>CAJHNH020001227.1:27500-187840 GCA_905116865.2 Candidula unifasciata | reverse complement strand
CCCCTCTGAGATTGAATAGACTTGCGCACACCTTTAGCCTTTTTGCAATAGTGGAAATTGAAAGGGAAGTATCGCTCACACAATCAAGGTCTCTTGTACAACCCAGGTCAGCTGAAAGTTTCATTCTGTAGGGCCTCCAGTTTATCTACTGACTCTTTGACGTGGAAACCCCGTTTAAATCATTATATCAGTATTCGGGGCAACTTTAAAACCTAACAAATTAGAAAAAAAAATCTAAATATCAATATTTTAAAAAAAAAATAAAAATTTCAAAACAAATATCAATGGCTGACTTCAAAAATCATTAAAAAAAATGTTTTTGTTTCTTATCCATGAGAAAATACAGATTTTCCCACCTTTTTTTTTTTTTTTTTTTTGGGGAAATCCCTGGATTTTAACCCCATTTTTCAAATTTTTGATTAAACCTCTTGCATCCAAACAAACATGTTGTACAGGTGCTTCAAAATCAAGGGTTTTTCCTTCAAGTCGGAGTGCCGCCTTAGTGCAATCACCAAAAAATCGCACAAAATAAGCCAATCTTAAAATATGGCACAAAAAACTTTTTAATTTCTTGTCTTACCCCTGTAAATTTCCCAGTGGAAAGTTCTGGTTTTTTGTCCACCTCTTTTGAATTTGCCCAAACCCTAATGCGGCACAGCCTTTTTTTACAGATCGACCTATTGTATGCGATTGTTGTTCCGGGCCTTTCGTTAAATCACTCCGATTTTTAAAGAATCTCCATTTTTGACTCTTACGACCCTTGTTGGGGGGGCATGGGTCTATTTTTGTTTTCCCCACAAGGGGGCCCCCAGAACCCAACGGGGCCCCAAATTAAATTTGGGGGAACCGGTTTTTCAAAAGAGTGCCTTCTGGGGACTATACCGCCACCCCCGAATTGCGTACTTCCGGGGACAATACCACCATCGCCGAGAGTATCCCTCACGCCACTCACGCAGTGTGGATTGGGGCTAAACTAGATGGCTGGGACTCACAAGTAAATAAAATGAAGAAAGCTGCAGGAAATGCGGTAGCTGCTTGCCGTGAGTCCCAGCCATCTAGTTTAGCCCCAATCCATGCCACATGAGCGGCGTGGGGGATACTCTCGGCGGTGGTGGTAGTTGCCAGAAAACCGCAAATTAAGTCGCCAGAAGTGCGCAATTGGCACGTGACTGAGGCCGCCATCTTTTGTGCCCGTTATTCGGAGGATAGCCAAAAAAAATTATGCTTAAAAAGGTGCCGGTACTGCATAGTTATTAAAAAATTCATGACTATTAGTAAAACCAAACTCAAAAGTGCTGAAACTGGAAAGACAAAGTCTCACAAAGTTACATTACAAATGTTGACAAACATAAATTTATACATAAGTGACAGAATTTAAAGTAAAAGTTAAAGCTCCAAACAAACTGACAGAAATGGAACCAAACCATAATAACAATAATTAAGAAACAACCTTTCTTTCGTCTTGTTGATCCAGTAAGTCTATGATTTCTTTAACTTTCCCCTGCTTGGAAAGTTGCAGAATTACTGCCTCCATCGTTTCAATAAAACCAAATCGAAAAGCTTTTATAATTATACCAAATTATTGACAACTGAGCTCGTAAACTTCGACCGACGTCTGCAGTCTGCTGACACAGGTTTTCTCAAAATATAGCGGGAGACGGCGAGAATATAAACTTACCTGCAGAAGAGCTAGCAAGAGCAACTCCTTCCTACTTGATTGTGGTAGAGGGAAGCTGACTAGTTGAGTATTAAGCTAAGAACAGGCATAACAGCACTCAGAATATTCCCATAAGTGCGCCGTCTTCATTTTCGGCAGTCAGCGAAGCGTTCCTATTCCGATGGTGCTGGTAGCAGTATATTTGTATGTCCGCCTTGATTTTTCTAGAGTAACAAGTGTCGACCAGATGCCCTGGTCACACCTAGCTCTACCATGCTCTCCAGACCAGACTGATTCGATTTGATTCAAGAACCAACATCACAGCACTCGGGGCATTCCCATAAGCGCTCCGTCCCCATCTTCAGCAGCCAGCGAAGAGTTCCGATACTAATGGTGCCGATAGCATTCTGATTAAACGTCCGTCTTGCCTTTCCTCTGAGCCTCGAGCATCTTCCAGAACCTCGTGTCACTCCCCGCTGCATCAATCTCACCAGACTGTGTTGATCCATCTACTCCTCCCAACTGTACAACGCTTTCTCACAAGGCACTAACCATGTCTGCCTTATCATGTATCAGTATTCCACCAAGTTGTGCAGAGCCAGCCAGTCTGTCCGCCTGTTCATTTCCCAACATTTTCCAAAGGTAAAAAAATCAAGACAATACTCCTCACCCGTGTCCTCCGCAGCGAAGCATGCCACTCTGCACGAAGCATACCTCTTCTGATCTTCCCCAGCATGCTTTCTAAATCAGTTACAATCACGGTGTGTATGTGTGTTCTCTAGCCAGCGGAAAGCTGCAGTGACCTCTACCTCCATTCTTAAGCTGGATGTTGTGGTATCATATGCTAGGCTCTCCTGCACCAAACGTCGACCATTAACTTTTGCTAAGAAGCCCCAAGCACTACTTTTGCCTCTTGACCAGAATGAATCGAATCGTGCCCCTGCATTGTTTACTTGCTCCCAAACACTAGTTCAGCAGTAGCAATGTTCACAAAAATAACACATTAAACCCCTAGGGTTATAAATGGGATATAAGGTGTTTATTGAGTTCTCATAGTATGGGGTTTATGTGTGTGTTGTGTGCGTGTACAGGTTATGTATGTACGCGTGTGTGTGTGTGTATATATATATATATATGTGTGTGTGTGTGTGTGTGTGTGTGTGTGTGTGTGTGTGTGTGTGTGTGTGTAGTTATGTTTTTCAATTATGTAATTCGTTTTCTTCGTCTTCTAATAATAATGCTTTGTTTAGAGCATTTTAGTCCAGATAAAAATTGCATTATGAATCTTTCTTATCAAAGTATTCGATTTGGCTAGTAGAAAAGGTCTGTTCAACGTGCTCAAGAAGATTGGGTGTCCACCTACCCTACTGAGCATTATTGAGTCGTTGCACCCAGGTATGAAAGAAAGGTACAATCAACTTAGAGTGAGTGAGTGACTTTCTACCCCACCAGGACATCACACAAGCGATAAACACCCGATGACACAAAGTGCCACCATGTGGATGAGGATCACCGTGGAGAGGTCCTAGAAACCGCGTTCAGACATTTGGCCATTTTAATGGCCTGCCTATATTGCGGCCCCTGGCAAAAGCCAGGGTGGGGCTTCAAATAACAAAAAATTACGTCCTAAAAAGGACGTAACGGTATTATGCATATCAACTTAGAGGGTGTAACATCGGAGAAGTTTGTAATTAACAGTGGGGTAAAGCAGGTTTGAATACCACAGTGAATTAAAAAAAAAAAAAACTATCGCAGAAACAAGACATTAACTCCAAGATAGATACAGCAACAACAATAATGAGCAGATTAAGTTAACTAAAAAGAGTTTACAAACGAAAACTCGTGTCTATCAAGTTTGTGTTGTAAGCAATCTTCTGTGTTGCTGTGAAACTTATTCGCACAAAGAAAAACGACTAAATAGGTTTCCCCTGTGATATCTAACAAGAATACTTGGCATTAGACTGTAAGACAAGATCATGAACGCTGAGGTATAAAAGATCGGGTATTACAGCAATTTTCTCAACGCTCAGTCTTCAAAAACTTAGGTGGCTGGGTCACACCCTGAGAAGGAAGGATTGTAAAGTCCCTAAGGACATCCTCTATGATGAATTACAGATGGATATATGTTGAGGATGGCCTCTATTACGATATAAACATGTATACAAGCGGGGAGTTAATGATATATAGAATGCCGTAGACCGTGATGCGTGGACAGGGGAATATCATGAAGGGAATCAGAATGAAGGAAGAAATATTTGCAGAAAGGATGAGAGCTGAACGTCTGAAAGGAAACGCACTAAATCCTTCTGATGGCATCAACGGTCCTGAAATCCTATGCTCTAATTGTGGAAGACTTTTTTTAACGCGGGCGGGTCTTGCTAGTCACGCTTGCCATCGTCATGGGCTGTGAGTCTCATGCCTCCTCAAAGCACAATGTAACACTATCGTCTTGACAGACGGAAAGGTGTCAACAACAGTACTATGTCTACAGTATTTGAAGGATCTTCTTAACATTGTGTCTTTAAAATAGTGGATTTATAATGCCCTTAGCGTAATAATTGATTATCCTCGTTGATGTTAGCTTTAGAAGTAATTAGGGCTGTACCGAATAGTGATTTTCACTATTCAGCCGAATACGAATAGCGGGACCAACAATTCGGCCGAATACGAAAACGAATACGAATAGTGTATAAAATATATCTAAAAAACACACATTTATAATGTCAAATGTACGCTGAACTTTTACTTCACATAAAGTAGCACATAATAGTCATCTTCTTCTTTAGCATTCTGAGCCCTTGAGGTTTACTGCTGCAGATATCACTCGTCTTCATGCATCTCCCTGGCTGGCCTTATCTTCACAATTTGTGACACCAGTTGTTTGCAGGTCTGGCTGGACATTATCTCTCGAACTTATTTTTTGTCTACCTTGTGGTCTACGCCCATTCCTCTCTCAGGTGTATACAGTTTTTACTTCTCTGTCATCTGACATTCTTTTAATATGCCCCAATCATTTTAGCGTGTTAGCTCTCATGATGCCAGTGATAAATGGTGATTTAAACAAATGTTTTACGTTGTTGCCTCTGACTCTCCATTCCCCGCTGTTAGCATCTTTGATGGGTCCAAAGATTTGTCGTAAAACTGTTTTCGAAAACCTGTAATGAGGCCTCATCTCTTTTATTTCTGCTTCAAGTTTCAGAGCCAAATAAAACGACTCGTCTTTTCAACGTTTTATATATTTTGATCGTGGTGTTGCGAGACAGACACTTTGACTTTATGCATATGCTGAGACAGCAGTCTGTCAATCTTTCCACAAAGAATTGTGATAAACTTTCTGTGTGTTTTCGTGGCACAGGAGCGGAGCAACTATAATGTGACCCGTTTGCTATGAAGCTGAAACTAAGATTACAAAGATTACCAAGATGTACGGGTGAAAGTTCATGGTTAAAGGAGATTTCCGTTTCAACGGGCATTCAGTCGTTCCTTAAAAAAAAAAAAAAAGATTTCTTCGACATCTCCAGTCTCCGTAATTGTTCATGTTTATTTTTATTCAACGTATCAGCATCATCTCACACGGGTGTATACATGCTTCGTTCTTCTTCTAACTCAAGCCTGTGTCTGAGATTTCTCAGCGCAGTGCATGAACTCTGAGGCGCCGGCGAGGATTCCGAAATACTTTGGGAAGTTTTTTAATTCCTAATTTTGCCTGGGCAGCGACGTTAGGCTACTCTTTTGATTTCCAACTGCCAAGAGACTTTTTACGTGTGCAATACACAATGGCATCCGCTCTTACTACCCAGAGACCAGGGGAAATTACTAGAAATCTACGTGAAAAAATCCCAACCTTCACTGGGGTTTGAACCCAGTACCTCTAGCACTCAAGGCGGACACCATGCCTCGAGACCACGCAGCATCTCCCGAAATCATATCAGATGTTAATGTATGCATAGTTTGTTCAGCATGCAAATACGTCAATTTTTAAAAGATGTTTCAAGTAGGTTTATCATTCAACTATAATTATTCAACCCTGCCGCCCACATGTGGGATGCAACTTTTCATTTTTTATAGCCACGCCGTGGCTTTTGCCGGGGGCATTAAAATATAGCCGGACCATAGATATGGCCTAACGGCTGAACGGGGTTTCTGGGACCTCTCAACGGGCGATCCTCATCCGCAAGGTAGCACCTTGTGTCAACCGGGTCTTTCTCGCTTTTTGTGATGTGCTGGTGGGGTACAACCTATATAATATACATACATACAAACCTATATAACATACAAACCTATATAATATACATACATTCAATCAAAAGTGCAAGCAAGCACAAAATCTGTGTACTTTGCTCGTGCTTCTTGCACTTAGATATAGCCCTACTTGTGTGAATTCTAACGTACCGCGATCGAAACCCAAGGCTGGCTGCGTGGATGGCTATCCTCCGAATAACGGGAACATATTATGGCGGCCAAAAAACACACCTTAACAGGGCCTCAGTCACATGTAAATTGCGCACTTCCGGCGACTTAAATTGCGGACTTCCAGCGACTACCGTCGCTGCCGAGAGTATCTCACGGGCGGCGTGGAGCGGGGCTAAACTAGGTGACTGGGACTCTTCTGCGTAGGGCGTGGGAGATACCTTCGGCGGTGGCAGCAGAAGTCAGCAATTTACATGTGGCTGAGGCCCTGTTAGGTGTGTTTTTGACCGCCATAATATGTGGGTCTATTCTGGCCGGCTAGATCGTGTCCTCTCACTGTGCAGGTTTGGATCTGTCATCTCCTTCTATGTCTTTGAGGCTTCAGCCCCACTGAACTGGGGCGAGAAGTCCTTACTATAAGAAGACTGGTAAACAAACATCGAACTGGGGCGTGTCGTGCTCACTACATGAAGACTGGTGAACCGGCAATGAACTAAAACGAGCAGTGCTCACTAAAGAGGGCTGGTGAAGAAACATCAAACTGGAGCGAGCACTACTTACTACAGGAAGACTGGTGAACCGGCAATGAACTAAGACGAGCAGTGCTCACTAAAGAGGGCTGGTGAAGAAACATCAAACTGGAGCGAGCACTACTTACTACATGAAGACTTGTAAACCTACATCTAACTGGCATCCGCATTGTTTACTACAAGAAAGCTGGTAAACTAACAATAAACTGGGGCGAGCAGTGCTCACTACAAAAACACAATGCTCCGGCAATGACAAGAAGACAGGTGCTCTCTACAAGAAGACTGATGAACCATGGAGCAGTGCTCATAATTTTCGAAGATTGGTGAACGAACATCGAACTGGAGCGAGAAATGCTCACTACAAGAAGACTGGTGAACCAGCAATGAACTGGGACGAGCAATGCTCCATACAAGAAGACAGGTACATCAGCAATGAACTGGGGCGAGCAGTGCTCACTACAAGAAGACTGGTCAACCAACACCGAACTGGGGCGAGCAATGCTCACCACAACAAGACTGGTGAACCAACATCGAAACTGTTACGAGCAATGCTTACTACAATAAAATTGATGAACCAGCATTGAACTGGTGCGATCAGTGCTCACTACAAGAAGACTGGTGAACCTACATCGAACTGGAGCGAGCAGTGCTCACTAAAAGAATACTGGTGAACTACATCGAACTTAGGCGAGCAGTGCTCACTACAAAAAGGCTAGTGAACGAACATTGAACTGGGGCGAGCAGGGCTCACTACAAGAAGGCAACCTAACAGAAATAAACACCAGCTTGTACAATGCATTGGGGAAAAAGCGCATAAACGATCCTTACATCTTCCCCCCCCCCCCAGCCCTACCCCAACACCTAGCTGAGGTAAATGGTCGAAGAGGAGGAGAGAAGAAGAAGAAGAAGAAGAAGAAGAAGAAGAAGAAGAAGAAGAAGAAGAAAAATAATAATAAGAATAATAATAAGAAGAAGAAGCAAATCGAAAGTATCTTATTTAATATACATGTTGTCCTTGTAAAGATTGAACAGCCTTAAAAGTCTATGGTTAAGCACCAGCAAGGAGATAAAAATTAGAATTTTGAGAGCATGTGGCTACATACGGATGTGAGTCGTGGACTGTCTCTCAGTCCTTGAGAAAGTGAATAGGGGCTTTTGAGCTAAAATGCTATGGAAAGATTCTCAGAATATCTTGGACAAAAAAGATGAGAAATATTGACATCTTAAAAGATCTGAACATCAAGGAAGATTGGCTAATTAACAGCATCATGTCTCGGAAGCTGAAATATTTTGGTCATATCAAGCGCCACGACGGATTGGAAAAAAATGATAGCAGAAGGCATGGTACCAGGAAGGAGGGGCAGGGGCCGACCGACACGAAGATGGGCACAGGATATAAGTGACTCCTTGAGTGTGAAAGTGCATGAGGCGGGAGTATTGGCGAGAGACCGAGTTTCTTTCAGGCAGATTGTGATGATAGCGACGTTCTGCAAAGGACCTGCTACATGATGATGATGATGTTTTAAAAGTTTCAGCTCAGGCTATCTTTCAGCGCATTGTCGAAGTATGGGAATATTATTACACAACTAAAGTTTAACGCATTCTTTTGATTATAAGGCTGAATCTGATTGTTTGTAATATAATTTCTTTGTGTGTTTTGAAAATTAAACAATTGTTGCTTGATTTTCATCTGTTACGTTACACTGAGAAATGTACAAACAGTTGATCAGACTGCTCTCTCTCTCTCTCTCTCTCTCTCTCTCTTCTCTCTCTCCCTCTCTCTCCCTGTCTCTCTTTATCTCTTTTTCTCTCTGTTTCTCTCTCTCTTTCTCTCTCTCTTTCTCCTCTCTCTCTTTCTCTCTCTCTCCTTTCTCTCTCTCTCCTTTCTCTCTCTCCTCTATTTCTCTCTCTTCTTTCTCTCTGTCTCTCTCTGTCTCTCTGTCTGTCTGTCTGTCTCTCTCTCTCTCTCTCTCTCTCTCTCTCTCTCTCTCTCTCTCACTACTGCTGCTGTTTGTTTTGTTTTCATTCAATGCTTCCCAGCTGCGCTCATTTTGGGAAACACTGGTTTCAATGTTCCCCTATTTATTCTAACTACTCTTCTGCGATCACTATATACACGTTACACACTCCAGTTGAGTGTTTGCTTACTCCATATCAAGCTATTACTTCCCATAAAACTTGCCTATCGACTATGTAGAATGCTTTTTTCCTGGACTAGGAATGCCACACACACAAAGTTCTTATGAATTTGTTGTTCTTTTCAAATAACTTTTTGAGTATAGTACAGCCAACTGTAGTTTTACCAGTGGCCTCAGACTTGTTTATATTATCTTGTGCAAATTGTCAGTCAATGAGAACAGTTTGTTGTAACCATGTTAATATGGTGTAGCGGGGAACCACTATGGTGTAGCAGGGAGCCACTAAGTTGTAACGGGGAACCACTAGGTTGTAGCGGGGAGCCACTAGGTTGTAGCAGGGAGCCACTAGGGTGTAACAGGGAGCCACTAGGTTGTAGCGGGGAGCCACTAGGTTGTAGCAGGGAGCCACTAGGGTGTAACAGGGAGCCACTAGGTTGTAGCGGGGAGCCACTAGGTTGTAGCAGGGAACCACTAGGGTGTAGCAGGGAACCACTAGGGTGTAGCGGGGAACCACTAGGTTGTAGCGGGGAGCCACTAGGTTGTAGCGGGGAGCCACTAGGTTGTAGCAGGGAGCCACTAGGGTGTAGCGGGGAACCACTAGGGTGTAGCGGGGAACCACTAGGGTGTAGCAGGGAGCCACTAGGGTGTAACAGGGAGCCACTAGGGTGTAGCAGGGAGCCACTAGGGTGTAGCGGGGAGCCACTAGGGTGTAGCGGGGAGCCATTAGGGTGTAGCAGGGAGCCACTAGGGTGTAGCAGGGAGCCACTAGGGTGTAGCGGGGAACCACTAGGGTGTAGCAGGGAGCCACTAAGTTGTAACGGGGAACCACTAGGGTGTAGCGGGGAGCCATTAGGGTGTGGCGGGGAGCCACTAGTGTGTAGCGGGGAGCCACTAGGGTGTAGCGGGAAGCCACTAGGGTGTAGCAGGGAGCCACTAAGTTGTAACGGGGAACCACTAGGGTGTAGCGGGGAGCCATTAGGGTGTGGCGGGGAGCCACTAGTGTGTAGCGGGGTGCCACTAGGTTGTAGCAGGGAGCCACTAGGGTGTAGCGGCTAGACGCTGGCCTGCGAATCAGAAGGTCGTGGGTTTGGGTCCTGATGGAGTCAGCTTTTTTTTTCTTCCAAAAATTGACCCTGGCTCCCATTTCGACCCAACCTTGAGCTATTTAAATTGCCTCCCTAAACATCTACACCCAAGATAGCTGAACAGGTATAGACCTGGAAACTAGAGCTGTACCGAATAGCGATTTTCACTATTCGGCCGAATACGAATAGCGGGACTAACTATTTCGGCCGAATACAAATGCGAATAGTGTATAAAATATATCTAAAAAAAAAAAAAAAACACACACATTTATAATGTCAAATGTACCCTGAACTTTTACTTCACATAAAGTAGCACAAAATAGTCATCTTCTTCTTTAGCATTCTGAGCCCTTGAGGTTTACTGCTGCAGATATCACTCGTCTCCATTCATCTCTCTGGCTGGCCTTCTCTTCACAATTTGTGACACCTGTTGTTTGCAGGTCTGGCTGGACATTATCTCTCGAACTTATTTTTTGTTTGTCTCGTGGTCTACGCCCATTCCTCTCTCAGATGTATACAGTTTTTACTTCTCTGTCATCTGACATTCTTTCAATATGCCCCAACCATTTTAGTGTGTAAGCTCTCATGATGCCAGTGATCAATGGTGATTTAAACATATTATGTGTTACTTTGTTGCTTCTGACTCTCCATTCCCCGCTGTTAGCATCTTTGATGGGTCCAAAGATTTGTCGTAGAACTGTTTTCGAAAACCTGTATGTAATAAGGCCTCATCTCTTTTATTCCTGCTTCAAGTTTCAGAGCCAAATAAAACGACTGGTCTTTTCAACGTTTTTTATATTTTGATCTTGGTGTTGCGAGACAGGCACTTTGACTTTAGCAGATGTTTAGTACACTTTATTTCTAGAATGTATTTTAGATTGTATTTCTTCTCTCAGCATGTTGGAACAGTTGAAGTTTGCACCAAAATACTTAAATGTTTCCGTTCGTTTGATTTTCATACTATCGACTTGTATGTGGCCGGAATTTATATTCTTTCCATGTCTAGTTAGTATTCGTACAGAATAGTAAACATTTAAAAACATTTTATGCTCAGCATCCTTCAGTCAGTTTATGGTAACTAATAACTAGGATTGAAAGAATCCTAAATATTATAACAAGTAACTTAACTTGGAAATTGTCACTGACAGCTTAGTTAATGCAGGAAAGCTGCATTAGCTTTCAACAAAACCAATCGTTCCATGTTGTCAGCATTAAGCTGTGTGTGCAGAAGCGGGTGTAAGTGAACTACTATTCGTATTCTGGACGACCAAAACTATTCGGCCGAATACCGAATAGTCAATAGGTCCCCTATTCGGCCCCGAAGCGAATATTCGGTACAGCCCTAATATTGACGTAACAGCACCGAGTAAAACAAGGCTACCAGGCGAGTGACAACTGTGTAAAGAGGGTGTACATTCTTTTGGAACAGGAAGAAAGTTGAAGACGTTCGAGAAGCAGGAGTTGATTGTAGGCAACATAGTGGAACCCCCAAAGGGAATAAATGACCGTCTAATGACGATGAAAAAACATGCCATCATCATCGGTGCTTACGCACCAACTATGACAAACCCGAATGACGTGAAATATACGTTTTACGAAGAATTGCACGCAGCTATTGCAACAGTATCAAAAGCAGAAACGCTTATCATTCCTGGTAAATTTAATGCAAAAGTTGGCTCCGATAAACATTTCCTGGAATGGTACTGTTGGAAATTACAGAGTGGGTCGCTGCAACAATAATGGACTTCTCCTTCAGAGCTGCACAGAGCATGACCTCCTTATCACCAATGCAGTTATTCGATTACCCATCCGAAACAGGACTTCCCGGAAACACCCATGATCAAAGTACTGGCACCTCAGTGAATATGAAATAATAAGGGGAGAAAAAAAAAGGTGAATGAAAATGGAGAATTGTTCACAAAATTTTAGTGCAGGTAACCAGGATGTAATTGGTGGAAGTATTTTTCCCCATAAAAGTATACACAAGGCAACATGGGAATCACCAGACCATAAGACAACTAATCAAATTGACCACACATGTATTAACAAAAAGTTTAGATCATCCCTTTACGATGTTAGGGCTTTCAGAGGTGCCGATGTATTTACTGACCATTTCCTGGTGGTAAGTAAAATCAAGTTGAAGCTAAAAAGATATATAACATCTTATAATCATAGAAACCAATATACTGTAGGCTTTCTCAGAGATAAAGAAATTAAGGAACAGTTCTCAGTTACGGTCTCTAATAAGTACCAGGTGTTGCAGCAGTTAGCTGAAGATGTCAACACAGAAGTCTGCTGGGATCAGATCAAAGGAATCTGGAATGAATCTTGCGTAGAAGTTCTTGGCAAGAAAGAAAGGAAACATAAAGCATGGATAACACCAGAAACCATTAAACTGATTGAAGATAGGAAAAGTAAAAAGGCAGAATTAAACAATAGCAAAACTAGAGCTGCTAGAGCTCAGGAGAAATACACAGAAGCCAACAAGGAAGTTAGGAGTTATAAGGGCAGATAAAGTGAAATATCTAAATGATCTAGCACAAAAAGTAGAGACAGCAGCAGCAAAAGGAAACCTCAGAGAACTTTACAGTAACACAAGAAAATTAGTAGGTAAATATAGTCAGCCAACTGGATCAATCAAAAATAGTCAAGGAAAGGTACTTACTAACACTAAAGATCAAATGGACAGATGAGTTGAATATTTTGAAATGCTTCTAAATAAACCAGGCCCAGAGGTTCCCCCAGATATCCAGCCTTTAGAAATGGAACTGGATATCAACTGTGAGATACCATCCAAAGAGGAAATTAGAAAAGCTATAAATCTTCTCAAGGAAGGAAAGGCGACAGGCCCAGATGGTATCCCAGCTGAAGCCATCAGGACCAACATAAACACATCAACAGAATTGCTACATAGATTATTCAGTAAAGTCTGGGAGACCGAAGAAATACCAGAAGAAGGATATCTTGTGAAACTGCCCAAAAAAGGTGATCTACAGGAGTGTGAAAATTATAGAGGAATTATGTTGCTGTCAGTTCCAGGAAAAATATTAGGTAGAATTATTTTGGAAAGATTAAAAGATGCTATTGATAAAATGCTAAGAGATGAGCAGGCAGGTTTTCGGTCAAACAGATCCTGTACTGATCAGATAGTCACATTACGTATTATAATAGAGCAAAGCATTGAACTGAACTCACCACTTTACATTGGATTTATAGACTATGAAAAAGCATTTGACAGCATAGATAGGGAATCTCTCTGGAAATTGATGGGGCACTATGGAATCCCACAGAAAATTATCAACTTAGTAAAGGCAACATATAAAGACATGAAATGTCGAGTTCTTTATGAGGGAAAGCTAACAGATGCATTTGAAATAAAAACAGGTGTGCGAAATATTTTTTTTTTGGAAAGGGGTAAGCTTCTCCTAGAAGATCTGGGAAACTACAGGCCAGGAAATGACACATGGGCAAATGCGGCCACTTTTGCTTTTGACGTCTATGAAGGTTTCCAGAACAAACAGGAAACTGGCGGTAGCACTGGATCTTGAGGATGCTTATAACAGAGTGAGATACGACATCTTGATGACTGCACTGAAGGAGAAGGAGGTCAGTCCAAGGCTGGTAAATTGGGTTGCAGCTGTCCTGTATTCACGTCGGGTTGCTCTCCGACTGGGCTCATGGACTTCAGAACCATGCACTTTGGCCCCTGGACTACCACAGGGATCCGCCATCTCGCCTGTGCTCTTTAACGTGTATACGAGCAAGATTACAGGCCTAGAAGCACTAGGAGTTGGAAGGATACTGACTTTTGCGGATGATATACTTGCATATAGGCAGGGGATAAAGAGGGAACAAACAGCCCAGGAGCTACAAGTGACAGTAGACAAAGTGACTGAGTGGTGTACAGAAATGAGAGCTGTCGTCCACCCGGAAAAGGCGTGTTTTGTGGTGTTCTCTAGACAACAGAATCGTTAAAGCTAATGTCCCAAGTCTCACGATGGATGGTAGAAACGTCAACAGAGAGAGCAAACTGAAGTATCTGGGAATTACAATTGACAGGAGCCTGTCCTTTAAGGACCATGTGTAGAGTGTTGTGACAAGGTGCCAAAAAAGGCTTAGTACTTAAGACTATGGCTGCAATTGACATAGAGCAGAGAATGCTTTTCACACAATATCAGCACCTGATCCTGTCAGTGGTTGTTTATGGCCTGGGAATGCTTACCGTCTGAAAAAGTCAGATGGATAAACTAAAGCGCATGCAGAACGCTGCTATGTGGGTCATTCTGGGTTGCACCAGAGACACCCCAGTGGTGTGTATGCGATACATCCTTGGTTTGCTGACTGTTGCAGGTAGGCACAAGGTGCTGCAGGCGAAGTCATATCCTAGGGTAGCTGCAGACACAGACCACCCTTTGCATGAAGCTCTGGGTGCAGTTAAGGGTCAGCGGCTGATAGGAGGGAAGTCATGGATGGCTCAGGCAGATGACACAATCAGACAGGTTTGCATCCTTGAGAACATTAGGCGAGGAGAGGAGTGGGTCAAAGTGCCACCTGAAAAGTCAGACTTGTGTAGAGTCGTAATCACGCTGAGCAGAGACTGGCCAGCAAGTGTCACGGAGATGGAATAGCAAATATTTCAAGATAATGCTTGCTCAGAGGATTTGATCATTTACACAGACGGTTCAGTGTCAAGAGGCAAAAGAAGTGCTTGGAGTTAATGGTTGACGTTTGGTGCAGGATAGCCTAGCATATGATACCACAACATCCAGCTTAAGAATGGAGGTGGAGGCGGTCACTGCAGCTTTCTGCTGACTAGAGAACACGACACACACCATGACTGTAACTGACTCAGAAAGCATGCTGAGGAAGATAGGACAGGCATGCTTCGGGCAGAGTGGCAAGCTCTGTTGCTGCGGAGGTTACGGGTGAGGAATATTGTCTAGATTTTTTCACTAGGGCACTCCGGTGTGATGGTAAATGAACAGGCGGACAGACTGGCTGGCTCTGCAAAACTTGATGGAATACTGATACATGATAAGGCAGACATGGTTAGGGACTTGTGGGAGAGCTTGTACAGTTCGGAGTAGCAGATGGATCACCAGTCTGGTGAGATTGATGCAGGGGAGAGTGACGAGAGGTTCTGGCAGATGATCGAGGCTCAAAGGAAAGGCAAGACGACATTTAATCAGAATGCTACTGGCACCATTAGTATCGAAACTCTTTGCTGGCTGCTAAAAATGGGGATGGAGCGCTTATGGGAATGTCCCGAGTGCTGTGATGTCGGTTCTTGAATCAAATCAAATCACATTACCAAAATATTAACCTAATATTTCACTTCTTTGACCATCTCTGTAATTTGTATGTTGCCTTTACCAGGTTATCAGTATTCTGTAGGATCCCATACTTCATACATTTCCAAAAAAAGACATATACCATAAGGTTGCTGTCAACAGCATTTGCGTAGTCTAAAATCAAATACAAAATGGCAAGGTTGTTAATTTAGTTTGTTGCTCTGACTGACTTTCTACCCCACCAGGACATCACGCAAGCGATAAACACCCGATGACACAGTGTGCCACCATGTGGATGAGGATCACCGTGGAGAGGTCCCAGAAACCGCGTTCTGACAATTAGCCATATTTATGGCCTGCCTATATTGCGGCCCCTGGCAAAAACCAGGGTGGGGCTTCAAAAACAAAAAATCTCGTCCTAAAAAGGACGAAAATGGATAGTTTTTTGCTCTATTAATATGCCCCTTTTCAATGTGGTTGATTTTTGGTCAGTGCAGGATCTGGTTGGTCAAAAAGTTGCCTGTTAATCCATTAGCTGTGAGCCAATTATCATCCTGTGGTGCCATTTATACATTAAATAGAGACCGTGGTCTTTTCCTTCATTCCATTTTATCCTCTGCATCCTACTGATATCCTTAATGTTATCCAGTCAAGCACCTATGGCTTCTCTCCTTAACCTTCAGTATAGCGGTTTTCTTAGATGCCCTGATTTCCTCAATGTCCGCATGTTTGTCTTCTTCTTCTTTGTGGAAGAAAACAAATGTTTATGAGACTGGGTCGACCCTAGAGCAGCAGTGGTAGAATATCCTGCTTGTGGGAAACGATAACAGACTGCTAACTCTGTCAGGCATTCAAACTAACCACTATTCAAGCATGGCTCTATTGATGTGTACTTCATATTCAAACAACACATTATTTATTTAGCTGAACACCATATGCAGAAACACCACAGACAATCATCAGCCATCATGCAGTCAAGGACACTTTTCTTCCACGCCATAAAGGGCTAGCCCTATATTTTACAGACTAATCAGCACTTGGTGGGTGATGTGGTTAGCATCAAGCCAACCAACTTGACTTCCCAGTACTGTATCTGGTACCCACTCAAGGCTGGGTCGACCTTGGAGCCAAGTTCAGTACAAAAACTTTACCAGGACCTGAACCTACAACCTTCTGATCCGCAGGCTAGCATCTAGTCGCTACACATCATGCACCAAAGGACCCCTTTTTACAATAATGGCGCATAAGGCATGTGTGGCTAGATCATATTTGTATAGACCAATTGGCACTCAGTGGCTGATGAGACATCATGCTGAGACACAGGTTTCAAGGCTGGGTCCACCCGAGAACCAATGCCAGTTCTGGAACAAAAATCTGCCTCGACATGGATTCAAACCCAAGATTTCATGGCGGGCAGGCGATGATCCCTTTACTACACTATACTGTGGCTTTTCATCAATATGTTGAATTAAGAATCAACATCAGCAGGACACTCCCATAAGTGCTTTATCCCCATCTTCAGCTGCAAGCGAAGAGTTCCAATTCTGATAGCACCAGTAACAGTCTGATTGCATATCCGAATCATCTTTCCCTGAGTGTTGAGCGTTGGCCAGATTTGCTGGTTAACTCTTCGCAGTGCCATTCTCCCAGAAATCAACAAAGGTTCTAATATTTTAATGCAAACACAACTCATAAGGTTACAAGAATCGCATATATTTAATGAGTAACTGAGAGAACACTACAGTAACAAGTATAATTTAAAATGAATGCAACCGCAACGTACAATTATCCTAAGAAAAGCCACCTTACTGTTTCACCCCTAGCCCTATGTGATGGTAGGTAATGGTACTGACCAATCAGAATAATGAATGGTTAAGCATCTGATTAGGGGTGCAAAAAAGGTGTACACCAGTTCATGTGCCCAAACAAAACCAAAAAAAAAAAAAATAATAAAATGCTGAATATATTTTAGCATGAGTGATGGTAATTATAAATCAGGAGATGAAAATAGAAAATAAAAGTTAACAACTAGACGGAGATGACCTATAACTTTCAATACTGATATCTGAAAACGTCAAGAGCGAATATCAAATTTTACAAACAATGGCCCAGAGTGGGTAAAAACGCCACAATCACAAAAAACTGTCAAACTGTTATTGTCCAAGTTAGCTGTGGCCATACAAGCCAAAAAGTTGAAAACAAAGAAAAGAAAGTTGCATGCACAGAAACTGCCAACTTATTTTTAAAAAAGTTTTTTTTTATTACACACAATATTCAAATTCTGAATGACGCCCTAAGTTACCTAACTAAATCGTGACTACATTAAAAGCTTTATTTTTGTGTGTTGCTAATGATTGTTGTTTGTTGATAAAAACTTGTCGCCACAACGTCCTTGATTCATTAATTATAGGTTATTCTATAAAGCTTTCTGTGTTCTCATATTTCTTTTTATACATGGCATTATTGTGCTGGCAAGCTGACTGTGAACTTTACATTTTTTGGAGAAGTCATAATATATCTGACTAAATAATGATGCACTACTCTCGACTGGAAATGTTCGAGCAAATGTTTTGATTAAATAATAGCTGATATTATGTAGCTGAGTCGAAGAAATCCACGACTGAATGAGGTTAATGATTTAAAAAGAAAGTTAGCTAGCAAGCTCTTCTTCTTCCATGTTTGCATTTCAAAGTGCAGTAGGCACACTGTCTGCTGTGGTTTACAGCTAGGCTGTGCTATATTTGCACCTTTTAGCCCAACACCTCTTATTTCAGCAAACCTATAATTAGTTGCCCTGCATGACATACATATTAGGGGGTGGGGTAGGAACCCCCCCCCCCCCCCTTCAGATTCTAGAACCCAAACAGGGAAAGTAGTGAATTTAATACAAAAAAGAGATCAAAATGGGTTCATGTTAATTTAAAAAATGACAAACAGAATGATGATACTGAAATGGGCATTCCTGCAAAAAAACATATGAGCTGATAATTTCCCATAAATACATATAAAAACAGATACATGATGAAACATCAATTGAATATTTCAAATCTAACCAAGTTTCCCTTAAAAAAAAAAAAACAAATAGGTAGGTGGTGTTTTGGTCTGCATGTAGAAATATTAACATATTTGTACAAGCAAAAAGATATAAATATCCCCAAAATTTTTGAAGCAGGACAAGAAAATAGGTATAAAATATTAACAATGCAAAAATTAGTAGATAGAGGCATACATCTTTACATTATTCAGATTATAAAGAATATTTTGAGTTATTGTGACAACAGAGAAGAATTAGGCTATGCAGCATGAAATTTCTTTAGCAATGCCAGCAACTCCCGTAGCTGACTATTTTTTATGATATTCTGTTATATGTGTCAAATCACAAAGTAGAACTCAAGATGTTAAATGCCCAACCAAAGTCACCGGCCATCGTCATCATTAAATTCTCGTAACGGAAACGTTAGCCACAATGAAACGAGCATGAGTGCACAACTTTAAAGAGGCAATCACACACAGACCATGTTGCATATTAGAATAACTGGCCAGATTTCAGTGGTGTTTATCATACCACATAGTGCACTGCTTGCTTCACTTTGGGCAATAGCATATCACACAGGGTGCGTTGTCTGGGACTAAAATATGTGCATAGGTATGTGTGATCACGCCTCTACAGCTTGAAATCTCCAACAGCATGTATCAGTTAAAGTGAATCACGCCTCTACAGCTTGAAATCTCCAACAGCATGTATCAGTTAAAGTGAATCACGCCTCTACAACTTGAAATCTCCAACAGAAAAGGCTGTGAAGAATCTTCTCATTTATCATCTGTAAAAGTTAAGGCTATTAACCATTTTGAAATCCCAACAGCATGTATCAAAAGTTCGCCTCTACAGCTAGAGTAGATCAGTTAAACACACAAAATCATTTATGTCATTTACCTCCAACACATTTCTCATTTATCATCTGTAAAAGTTAAGTTAGTCCCAGACAAAATTCATAGAACAGATCACACACACAAGATTTATGTCATTTGTAAACAATTTAGCATTGACAAGTTAATACTAAACACACCACCCCCATGGACTTTTTTAAGATAAAAAAAAAAGTTTAAAAGTCAGCTTTCTCACAATTCTGTTTGTTGTGTGTGTAAAATACTAAAATTGCAGCTAATATAAAAACTAGAAACAAGAAATTGGTGTGGATACTCCTTAAACAATATTATAGGGACATGTTTATTTAAAAGTAGATTTTAGAAAGTTGTTGCTTTTTTAAATTTGACTACTATCTTATGATTTTACATTTTTGGATCTTTTCAACAAACCTTCATTTTAAAATTCTAAGAAAGATATTTTGAAACATCTTGAAAGTAAATAAACTACACCTGTACTTCAACATAGGATTACAGTTCATGAATCCATCATCTATTTTTCAATACCTATGTTTGGTTTTGAAATGTTAGGATTCTAAGTACATGTTACTCCCCCCCCCCCCCCCCCCCCATGGATTGCCATGGCAACCATGATTTTTTTTTAAACTCAATATATGCAAATGTATTAACATATATCTCTACAAATGACCATAATAAAATAACTGGTCTAACATTGCAAATAAAAAAAAAAAAAAAAACGCTTTTTGGTGTAGTGATCCCTTAAGGCTATTTAAGTATCTGCCGATTTCCTGTGGATAATGGACTCACATTTTCCATGACTGAACAGCACAAATATTCAGCATTATCAATGTCCCTTTGCCCTGTTAAAAAATAGGCCTCCAACAAACATAAGACTAAATTCCATTCCTGGTAGTTGATATTGTCTTCATAATTACAATAGCACAATGAACACCCCCACCCCCCTCCATCCTGGAATGACGCATATGTTCTCAACCAACTCATGTCACAGTGTCCTATCACCAGGTTTTCTCAATGTGTGTCCTATCCAATGCCAACTTCTTTTCCTTACTTCATGGAATGTTTATTCTCCCCCACTGATACTATCATATCATTTAAACTCTCTACCTGGAGCAAGTATTAATTAACAAATGTTTATAGATATTTAGTAACTCTTTTCATCATACATTCAATGCTCTATTTAATTTTTACTATTATTATGCCTAATGTGTTTATAACATGTTTGACCAAAAACCTGCCTGATTTTGTACCCATTTTATCAAACTGTATCGACCACAGACTGATTTTATCAGAAACAAAATCTGACCCTGTCAGTACTAAGGATCAAACTCCCGGCCACTACGCTAGCAGGCACATACATTAACCTAACCTCTAGAGATCTCATTTCCCTTACCCAGCCTAAACTTTGAGCACCATTTCCATATTATCCTTCCAACAGCCTCTTTTAATTTCTCAACCTTGATTCCCTCTTCTGATGATATAAGCTGGACTATGTTCTCACACAAAAATTTCGAACTGTAAAACAGAAACAGCTGAATTTTTCATCTGCTAAAGTCAACCCATAGCAACAGAAATAACTATTTAAAACACAAAAAAAAGAAATAACTATCTAAAATGCAGCAACAGAAATAACTATCTAAAACAACACAGGAATTACAATAGGCATTTTTGTATTCTTGATGGCATTTATGCCCTCTGCCCTACACTAATAAAACACATGCTTACTTATCACATCCAAGAAAGGTGGCTGGATACACACACCAGATTCTCTCCCCAAGACTTGCTTCATCACCTCTCTAGAGAGGGATAGTGTATTATATTCAGACTAAGGACAGGGCACAACAGAATTCATGTTCCAATTTTTCAGTGTAGGAAACACAGAGACGTGTCCCTGCAGGGTGGCACCCGAAAATGCTGAGCATGTGCTCCAACACTGTCAACTGTATGCTAACAACAGAGACACAATCTGGCCTGTTCCAACCACAATGAAGACAAAGCTCTATGGTATACAAGAGGATATGGAGACTGCACATAGCTTTCATAAAGGCTACCGCCCTCCTGATATAAATTTTCTGACAAAAGGATCGAAGAAGAAGACCAGATAAATAAAACCTTATACAAAGCATACATTTCAATATTTTTTCTTGGCACAACAGCAATGGTATTTTATATATATTTATATATATAGTATACATAAATCTCATGATGATCCTGCTAGCATTGGCCATTTAATCCAAAAATTAACTGCCTTGCTAGAATTCTCCTAACTGACCCTGCCTAAAAGCTCATCATAATCATCCTTGCAACATCTAAACCCTCCTTCTCTTTCTGGTGTGGGCTGCCAGTTGAACAACCCTGATGTAAAGGGAGAGGAGGGATTCAAGAAGACTTTTACAACTGGTAGGATTAGAGTCTGAGGTGAGAGGAGGAAACTGGTGCATGGCATGAAAGTGGCACATAAGATGATCAGTGGCAGAACATGTCAAGATTAAGGTGATCGGCACTACTGATAAGCAGTCTCTCTAAAAACAGTTCAGGCTCTAGAAGACCATTAACTTAGTAAAGGCAACATTAGGACATGGAATTAGATTACCTCTTGTTAATTATCATTTATGTGAAATTATTACCTGTTTTTATTATCAAGTACGCGACATTACCTAAAATATCCTGTAATGTAACAATACCATCCCAGACAACCTGAAAACCTAATAAATGCTTCTGAATACAAATGTTATAGACGGGTTCTAATAATATAATGGGTAAAGAAAAAAAAAGCATCATTACTTCAAGAAATTAATACTGAATACAGGCTATTAAAGACGATGAAATACAGAAAATCTTTTAGTCACTTGGAACGTCATGAAAGTTTAGAGAGAACAATAATGGAAGAGAGGAAGGCCAAAGAGAAAATGAGTGCAGGATGTGGCAGATGATCTCCAGAAGGGTGTATCAGATGCAGGACACCTCGCTAATGATTGAGAAGTTTTCCGGAAGGTTGTTATGGGAGTGAAGGTTCTGCAAAGGACATGCTACCGACAGACAGAACAATAACATTATTACATCTACGTAACATTACCATTTACCAGCATTGTCTATTAACATTATCTCTTACTGTTATCAAATATGCAACATTACCTCTAATATCTTGTAACAATAACACTCACAAATACCACCTATGTAACATTACCACTCACTAGAACTGTCTATGTGACATTATCTCTAATATGTACACATAACCTCTACTATATCATTCTTGTGATATTACCAAACACTAGTATTATCAATGTGCGTGCCATTATCGTTCACTAACATTGTCTATGTAACATTACCTCACATTAGAATTGTCTATGTAACATTACTTCACACTAGAATTGTCCATGTAACATTACTTCACACTAGAATTGCATATGTGACACTACCTCATCCTTTGTGACCTAACCTCTAACATCTACATAATATTATCTCTGTGACATTAGCTCTCTTTCTCTCACTATTATCAATAACGTAAAAGTATCTATGAACAGCATCCACTTATCTCACCAGTCTCAACTATTATAACATTACTTCACACTAGAACTGTATATGTGACACTACCTCATACTAGTATTGTCTATGTGACCTAACCTCTAACATCTACATAATATTATCTCTGTGACATTACCTTTCTTTCTCTCACTATGATCAATAACGTAAAAGTATCTATGAACAGCATCCACTTAACATCTCACCAGTCTCAACTATTATAACATTACTTCACACTAGAACTGTATATGTGACACTACCTCATACTAGTATTGTCTATGTGACCTAACCTCTAACATCTACATAATATTATCTCTGTGACATTACCTTTCTTTCTCTCACTATGATCAATAACGTAAAAGTATCTATGAACAGCATCCACTTAACATCTCACCAGTCTCAACTATTATAACATTACTTCACACTAGAACTGTATATGTGACACTACCTCATACTAGTATTGTCTATTTGACCTAACCTCTAACATCTACATAATATTATCTCTGTGACATTACCTTTCTTTCTCTCACTATGATCAATAACGTAAAAGTATCTATGAACAGCATCCACTTAACATCTCACCAGTCTCAACTATTACATTACATGGATTCTCACAAATTCCAGAAAATGTACAAGCACAACAGAATGAAAAAGTAAATAAAAAAAATTTTAATTCATGCAGTGGCAATATTTTAAGACCACAAATCCCAAAGTATCTTGGGTAATAATTAGCAACATATGAAACATTCCTTAAAGGGGAATTTTTGAAGGGATGACACTAAAACAATAATTACATAACCATGCTTTTCTATTCTGCAGTACAATAAATGACTTTCTTCAACATAACAGCTAGATTTTGTTTGACAGCTCAGCCAGATCAAGGTAGAGGGCTAATCAACGATGAAGGCCGCAGCAAATCATCTGTGTTGCAGCAGCCGGTCTATTGCAACGTTCACATCACCAAATGAGGCTATCAGGGCTGAAAGAGAAAAGCATAAATAGAGATTTCAGAAATCTAATTGAATGAGTTTAATGTAAAGGCGATTGGATCCACTTGTTTTTGCAGAAATGTTTGTCACCGAGATGATGCTCTAGTCAATTGCTGTGATCTGCCCTGGCATTCCAGGAAAAGTGGGCAGCCATCTCACAGGCCTTTTTCAAATGTTGGATCACACATACGCAAAACAATCACTAAATACATGAACAATACGAGTGGTTTCAGTCTACTCTTGTTCTAGCTTTTGTGTTTTAAATTCTCTCCCCTTGTTACTACAGCAGTTCTGCTTAGACATCTAATCTCTGTTATGATTTCTGGCACATACATGCTCTTAACACTGGCAGCATCTTAGCCAAAAATAGTTCTTTTGCAAAACCTTATTTAAGTATTTATTTTTTCTAGCCTAAATGTTTCTAGAAGATCCTCTGCAAGCCAGGAGGTTCTGCATTCAAATCCACATAGTCAAATTTGTTTAAAAACTGATCTTGGCTCCCAGCCTAAAATGGGTATCAACTAACGTTCAGGAAAGTAAAGGTGGAGGTTCTTTCGTATATCCTACCCCAGATGACATCACAGGACAGTCCAACATTTTCTAGGGTGGTAAGACTGGGTTTCCCGGCTTGCTGATGCTTTTAACGACCCCAAAATATGTAGAACTGGCCCTAACCCCAACCTACCTATGTCCCACAAGAGTGCAGCCTAGGTCTCACGACTACATGCAGCCTAGGTTCCACGACTGCATGCAGCCTATCTACCACTCCCTGAAATGTTAGACTGTCCTGTGACCTGTGGATTTCCCCCGTTTGGGGTAGGATATTGAGAAAGCACCAAGGCGGCCAACATGATGTTGATGACATCGCGTCATTTGCCACTGGTATAGAAAGGTTTCTTTACTTTTGCTAACTAATCCTGTTTGGTGAACTTGTTTTCCTCATTAAAGAAATGGAGATAACAAATGTAATACCCACCTCTTATATTTGCCTCTCTGTCAACAAAACCCATAGTAGACAGCTGTTCTAACTGTGAGGCATATATCTGCTCCGGAGGTTGTGTTGAATTCTGCGTCTGAAAACAAGAATTGGATCCAGATATGAAGAATAATATAGATGCTTATGTTGACTTGACGGATCAACATCATGGCAGATGGGTATAATCCAAAACTGCTCTGTTCTACTTCTAGCTCAAGCCTGAGTCTGAAAAATCTGCGCAGTGCACAAACTCCATTGCACCGGCGAGGATCTCGAAATATTTTGGGAAGATGTTAAACTCCAAATTTTGCTAGGGCAGTGCCGTTAGCACTATAACACTATTTAAGCTATAACTATAAAATGAGATGAACCCCAGTGTGAAGAAAAAAAAAGTCTGAGCAACCACTTGTGTCAACAGTTACAAGACAGAGAAAATGTCACTATACTGAACGCTTTCTGTTAAGAGACAAAAATATAATCACCAAACAAAAACTGAAATGGGAACTAGAAAGATTTAAAAAAAAAAAAGTACATCCAAGAGAAACTCTGAGGCAAACAATGATAAGAGAAAAGTGCTGGACTGGGGTCCATTCAAGTGATTGAACTTGATATAATGGAATGAAAAAAAAAAAAAAAAAAAAGACTATGAGCTCAAAGTGACTCACGATGGCACCAACAGGACAATGAATGAATGACCAACTAACCTGCTGGCCCCCAACCATCATCTGCATCATCTGAGCCATCAGGGTTGAGAAAGCTTCAGGGTTGCCCTGTTGTCCAGCTGGAGTTGTAGCAGATCCTGTTGTTGGTGCTGTGGTTGATGATGGGGTGGTGGTAGCTGGAGCTGACACGCCTGTAGTTGTAGTTGGTACATTTCTCACGCCTGTTAAACTGCAGGTGTAAAAACATACATGAATGTATGAGTGAGCGAATAACTTGAAAAAAAAAAAAGATGAATAGTGCACTTTAGCTAATATCTTTTCGATTTACAGCAAAAAAAAAACTCACATACATAGGGATAAACAAGGTGAGGCCGTCTCAGAATTAGCGACTAGACATTCACCAGTCAGCCCAAAGGTCCAGGGTTAAAATCTGCATTGAGTTAGATTGTTTTCCTTCAAAACTGATCCTCAACAGCCTAAAACTGGTACCAGGCACCCTGGGAAGTGAACCCGACTGGCATGATTTGGACCAAATCATTCACAGAGTGCTGACTGGTCTTTAAAAAATATGCCCAATAGGTTACTGGCATTTTTCTTCTTCATATTTTCATATCTGCCCTACTGCCTGGCATGGGTGAATAAGTTCACATCTTGTAATCAACAGTATGTCTCGAATTATGTAGTCACTTTTCCATGCCTCGACAACAGGCCATCAAGAATTTGTTCCTTATTTCCTCTCTCTCTCTTTTCACAGATCTTTACAGTTGGCAAACCGTGTTCCAGTGCATCTTTTCTAAGATGTGACAAAAATCTGATGGCTGCCTCCTTCTGTTGCTGGTGATACATTTTTATGCCTTCACCTCTTCACAAACAATGTAGATTATTCATTTGTGGCTGCCCAAAGAATTTAAATGTAAGCATTCCTCTGCAAAACTACATCTCTAAGGAAGCCTGAACAGATCTGGGGGTGGGGGGGGGGGGGGGGGGGGGGGGGGGGGGGGGGGAATCTGGAGTATGTCATGCTAACAGGTAAGTTGAAGGAGGCGATCAAAAGGAAGAATTTTAGACTGTCTGGGATCATGGCATTGAAGAAACTACTATTCTTAGTGCCACACAGCAAGCCGTGCAACACATACTGAAGTTATCAAATAATATAAATATAATGCAACAGACATCCTAACACAAATTCTAGAATAAAATATAATTATGTAGCAAACAATCCACACATAAAACAGATGTATAACAAAAACCTTTATTGTGTGTTCAAAAAGCAAAGATGCACAACCACATAAAGTCCATACAGAAAAGAAAAAACATATCCAAGAATAATTAATGAAACAAACACATACAGTAAAACGTCGATTCACCGAGACGGCCCGGACCAGGGCTGTGACGGATAACCGAATAGACGGATAACAGATATCTCTTAATACATATGTACAGTAACATAACTTCACTGCGGACTTAAGAAGAAAATGAAAATAAAATCTTTTAAAAGTGAATACAATATAATACATATTGTATGTATTATATGAAATATGTAATACATACAAGATAAGATACATTATATATAAGGGCACTATGAAACAAAACATTCATCCAAACACAGATGCTACTCTGTCACGACTGAGACCAGCATTCAGAACACAATAGCCACTGGTTAGTAAGTAACGGGTTTGTGGGAAGCCAGATCAAGTACAACTCCATCACAATCATACAGGGCATTTACTTCCAGCAGGGTGCAAAAGTAATCCGTGGACAACTTTAAACATGTCTTTTTGTTTGTTGATACACATTTTTCTAAAAAGACGACAAATAACTGAAATTGACAGTTAAATGGTTAACCAAAGTTTTACTGTACAAAAAACGATCACATAAAAAAAAATTGTCACAATGCAGCAAACAATCCAACATGTGTCCCAACCACTAACTTCGAGAACAAGTTCGGAGACTCCTGTTGAAGTGTACTCAGTCCACTTTGTATCTGCATCAAAGCATCCACAGCTCTGGGATTTGTAACCATACTCTGTAACTCAGGGTTCTGCATCTTTTCATAAAAAAACAAAGAAGGTCAAATAGATTATTTATGAATAAAGGCTATGAGATGGGTGTTAGTGTCGTGAAAATTGTGATGTGAATGGTCAACTGTACTCGGCCATATCACTACAGTGGTACAAATGTAATTCCAACTGATCAAATTCCACTTAATAGCGGTGCCAATCTTGAGGCTCTGCAAGTCCAGATGAACCCTGCCTCCCCAGCAATGTTAAAAAAACAAAAACAGGGGGGTATGAGCCTGTAGGAATTCTCCTAAAAATCCATTTAAAACACAACATAGCATTAGCTATGCATCCTTGAACAAGTCTCTGCAAACAAGTCGGAAAAGTGACATTTAGGGGGAACTGGACCCAACTGGAAATGTTATGAACTCCAGTTTTCTCTTTTCCATGACATGACAAAATGAATGTAGATTGTCTCCATCTGATGTGGCCATTCGGCTCTCTTTGTGAGCCCATTTCTTTCAAGACTTCAATATTATTTTTATCTGTCCTTGGTGTTCACACCATTCGTCAATAAAACCACATCTCTGCCGCTGCCATATCATTTTTCACTAATCAGCCAACTGCTCATGATTAATGTTTGTATGTCAGTATAGGATTTATATAGCTGTTGAAATGGGAGTAGATCCAGATAAACGAAAACAGCTGTAGGAACATTTTCAATTCTGCAAAGCAAAAGCAGAAAGGCAGGAGGAAACTGATCCCTCCATCTTGCATGCCACAGTCAAGAATAAGTGACGACCTAACACTTACTCCAAGACCGAAAAAAAAAAAAAAACAACACAAGTAGAAGGGAGACAGAGAGTGAAGTTAAAAAAATGGGGAGGACAAGGAGAAAGCTGCATGCGATAGAACGACCAGGTGTGAGTTGGCTGATGCCTAAGCTCCAATGGGGGTTAGAAAGACTAAAGAAGAACACTTACTTCAATAGTAGTAACTGTCATAAAACTATCTTTACCCTTACATACAACAGTGTCTCTGTTTCTAATTGTTGGTACATCTATCATACACCTCCCTAAACCTACATTTTATCAAACATCAATTAACGGTTTATTAATGCTAAATTTTTTCTACACGCTAATGAATCTTACAGTGAGACAAACTACTAACAAATCTACCTGTAAGCCTATCTATTATGAACAATTGTAAATCACACGTCAACAGAATCACTGAATCTACATATTAGATAAACTACTACTAAATCCACATGTGAGAGTATTACTGATAAATCTACCTGTGAGATTACCACTGAATCCACTTTCAGATTACTATTGCAGAATCCATCCACGACATAAACCATTATGAATCCAAGCATGAGATAAACCACTATAAAAAAATTACTAAGAATCTATCCACGAGATATTCTACCAATGATACCACCAATAAGATAAACCATTATGAATCCACCCAAGAGATAAATTACTATGAATCCGGCCATGAGATATACTACAAATGACACCACCCATGAGATAAACTACTACTACGAATCCACCTGAGTTAAACTACTATGAATCCATCCATGAGAAAACTGCCACCCAATCCACTTGTTAAGTTAAAAACTGGAACCCACCAGTGACCTACCTGCTGTAACAGGGTTGGCATCATGCTAGACAAGTTTGCTTGCATCTGGGGATTGTTGGCAAACAAAGGATTGCTGGCAATCACCTGTGAATACAGCATATCAATGAAGTTAAAAAACGGTAAACATTTGTATGTGACGTATAAACAGAAAGTCTACAGAGGTTTCAGGACTTTGTTGAGCCAGCATGTGGATCTGTTGATGAATCAGTAGCTGCTTTAGTGCAGTAGTTAGATACATGCCCACTGGTCTAAATATATTGGGTTTAAATCCACAGTGAATTGAACATTTTTAAATTGACTGAGGACCCCCAAGTTAACCCAGTTTAATTTATGTGAGGGTTCTGGGGCTCAACTCTGAGTGTGTGTGGGGGGCATTGGGCCTGTTTGTTTTGTCCCCCCCCCCCCCCCCAACAAGGAAGAAAGGGGGGGGGGGGGAGACAAAATGAACAGGCCCAATTCCCCCCCCCCCCCCCCCCCCCAACAATAAGTACTGACTAACAGTGATCTCACAAGGGATTCAGAGGCGACACATTAGAGATGTTTCCTCTGAAGTTAGAGTTTCTGCCTGACGTGCAAGGAACCACAGGTTTGCTCACAAATAAGCCAGATCTGTAAAACGGAGTGCGGGAAAACTCAAGTTCTGGAACAAGGCCTAACTCAAGAAGTGTACGAACAACCAGAAACTTCCACCAGAGTTTACAGCTGGTGAACGCTAAGAAGAAGGACCCAGACTTAACCTGACGCTATACCGCTGGCCCTAATTTTTGGCTATTTGCATAGTGCGTGAAAAAGATATCGTAATCAGACCTTGTGGATAGTATTCCTAGATGTTTGCTCTTGTGTGTTTGGATAAAATTTGTTGTTTTACGTGGAAAAAATTCTGAAAATTCACAATAAAACAAGCGGCTGATGAACAAAGCACTTGGACAGGAAAGTAATGTAGTTCTAGGCTCTTCATAGTCCAACAGGTTATCGATACTTTGCTTTATTCAGACTCTGTGAAGTCATAATTTCATGAAGAATACGTACACAGTTGAAGTGATACATTCAGCTCGAGTAATGAGGAGAATCTTGAAAATTATAAATCTAGAAATAGATCGGTAGTAAGATAAGGGGGCGTGTCCCTCAAAAAGCAACATCTGGTGCTCACTTTGAGAAACAATCTTGATCCTCCTGAATGGATTGGCATACAAAGGTGAAATATTGGCGCTAGATAAAAGATAAGCCTATTTTCTACAATGTCTCTAAGTTTCATCTTATTCTAGCCACTTGTTTGCATGTAACGAATATTGGTGTATATCATGTTGGTTTTTTCGCGTTAATGCCTAGGAGCTCAGGTATAGGGGACAGTTAGGTTCAAGGCTTCAGGTCTGGTAGGGTTAAGTTCTGAATGACATAAAAAAAAAAAGTTTCAAATCTTATGTCAGACTCATCAATGGTATGCAAAGAGTCCTTCAGCATGCCAATGAAATCAGACGCAGATATGATCGCTCTACTTTACGATACAATTATGAATGCATGGACTATGCATGGTGGCATCAGTAATATGTCTGTCCAGCCTTCTGTGTCATGTAATGTTAATCGTTTCTGACAAATATTCTTCTATGCCACAAAGACAGACTGCAGCATCTTTTTAACAGGTTTCCCTCTGTATCTCTTCGCTGCCAATTTTCTGGTTGCTATGACATACTACTCCATTCTATATCCATCTTTTCTTCCACCTTTTACCTCAGCGAAGTATCAGGGGGAGATGTAACATTTGTTAATGAGCTCTGTTAAGAGCACTATTAATACTGATGTTCATTTCTGTAAGGCTGTTCATAATGCCATCACTCCATATTTTCCTAGGTCTTCCGCTCGCTTTATACCCGTTGTAACGTTTGAGCGTAGCTCTCTGTGGCAGACAATACCAGGGCATTCTTGTTAGGTGTCCAAACCACTTCATTTGTTGTTCTTTGATGACCTGCAAGACTGGCTTTATTCCTAGCATTTGTCTGATTTCGTATTTTGTCTTTCCTTGACACTACTGCAGCTCTTCTAAGGCATTTTATCTCTTTTGGCACAATTTTACGTTCATTAGAGGATGTAAGTATCCACGTTTGGCATTGATAGCATAGTGTTGGCCAAAAAATAATTCTGATAAGATTCACTTTAGTACTCCGGGGTATCTGCTTGTGTGTCAACAGGGGAGATAGTTGTTCCATTACTTGATAAGTTCTGGCACATCTTGAGCTAATTTCTCTGTCCAGTTTTCCATCGGATGTGAAAATTGCTCCCAAATACTTAAATTCCTTTGTTTGTCTTAAGACACTATTTTTTGATTCTATTTCTCAATTGTCTTTCTGTCTTCCTATCACCATTGTCTCTGTCTTCATAGTGTTTATTTCAATATTACATTTCTCCCTTTTGTTATTAATTTAGGTGATTCTGTACGCATTCCAAACTTTCTGCTATGAGTACACCGTCGCTGGCGAATAGCAATTCTGTAATATCTTCTTTACGATTAAAGTTTGTTTCCTTAAATACAGTATCCATACATGTTATTAAAAGAAGTGGCAATTGTACACAGCCCTGATGCACACAAAAGTTCACCATAAAAGTTCTTGACAATCCTGCATTTGATCTTATGCAGCATTTACTATGAGTTTACAGGCTTTTGCAAATATTGATAAGATGATTACTGATTCCCTTTTCCCCCATACATTCCCAAAAGATATTCCTGTTGACTCCATTGAAGGTTTTTTCCTGGTCTATAAATGTCGAAGAAAAAAAAACAACCCAGGTCTTATTGTATTCTATTGCTCTCTCTGATAGTTGTCTCAATGTATAAATGGCATCTGTGCAACTTCTGTTTTGTCGAAAGCCCATCAGTGCTTCTGAAAGTGCTTCTATCATTGGTCTCAGCCTTCTTTCGATGATCTTAGCATACATTTTCCCGGTAAAGGTAAAGTTGGGAGATGTGAACCAGCGTCATTGCACACGGTTATAAATCTTAAGTGCTCTGCCACCAGTACGGACAGCTAAGAATTGTCCGCCCGTGTCGCTGTTCGCACGTAACTCTGTAGCTACAGCGACGTTCCTCCATTTACCCCAGAGTGTCAACCCTGGTACCCATTTTCTAGAGGCTCTGACAAGCGATATTCCTCTGTAATTAGTAGTCCCTCTTACTTCCTTTGTTTTTCCACAGCGGGATGATGACAGCAGTTTGTCAATCTGATGGTGTTCCTTGATTTTCGCATGCCACCTGAAACTATAGACACAAAAAGTTAACCAACAAAATAGATCTTCATGGTTTGACCAGGTGACTTTTATGAGCACAGCCAACCTATGAAATATATTTTGTAAAAACAAACAAGAGATATACACACACAGGAGGGGGGGGGGGGAGATAGAGAGAGGGAGTGGAGTCAGACAAGACATACAGGAGTCTATAGCAATGAGAGGGTAGAACAGCTGGGTTCCAGACCACTTTTAATTGGCAACCTTTAAACAAATCTGTAACAGTCGAAGTTCAGGTGACAGCAACAGTAACTAATTACCTGCTGGGCTAACTCTGGGTTTGAGGTTAGTGACTGCATCATAGACTGCATGTAGGGAGCTTGCAACATGTTGCTCATGATCTGAGGGTTCTGCATCATCTGCTGCATCAAACTCTGCATACCTGGGCTGTTGAACATGCCTGCACAGACATACAACAAATAGTATGTGCAATCATTCACTTCTTTTCCAAATTTGTTGACAAATCAGCCTCATTACACATTGAACCAATCAGTCCATAAATGCTCAGATTGCCCCCTCAGTAAATCCTGCAGTGTGTAGCCGCTGACACAATTCTGTGTTACCTTGCTGTTCTTCTTTGGCTTTCTTACAGTACTCTTGTCCGGGGTCTCAACCCCTTTTGCTTGTCGTTCTATTTAAACCCTGTGATCTGCAACAGCATTTATCAGTTCATGTGTTTACACTCTTCAAATCACAACAATAAGCTGTGAAAAATGTTCAGTTGTTTTCTACCTTTATGTCTTTTCCCAGGTTCATCATTAAAAAGGCAGATCGCATGCCAAGTTGTGGTTTACAGCTAATCTGTGATATATGTGTTTTTCAGACCAACACGTTTTTTATCAAACCCCTTTAATGAGTCACCTTCTACGACATGCTTGTTGGGGGGTGGGGTGGTGGGTGGAGATCCTCCCCTCGTCAGTGATCCGGATATAACACTAGGATCCAAATGTATAGAACACTCATATACTGCTTGTTACAGATATTCTAAATTCCTCGGTGCTTATCTGATTTAGTTAAATGTGATGTGAAATAACTTTGTTTTTGCAGTTAAAAATTTTGTGAATACAGCATTAATAACAACAATCTGGATAAGGAGGTCTGTTCAAAAAGTATCTGACCCGTGGCTGAGAAAAATGCAATTATTCGCCAGGAGCTACAAACCTTAATATACAGTCTAGTCTCCTGAGGACTGTACCCATGTCTTTTTTCCCAGTGGTCCTATCACTGTTCGAAGCAGGAAAGCTTCTAGGAACTGAGTACAGTATTGTCATAAATGACTAAATGTCTTCTCAGGACCGACTCAGCCCAGGTCATTGTTAGCAGCATTCTCATCATGGAGCAGCCACACGATTGCAATGTCGAAGACTATGGAGCATGACAGAAGTTAAATTGTGATTGTATGACTATTTAATCTGTGAGCTGGTATTATCAATCTTCTGAACTGTCTCCATTTTGTTACTGCTTCACTCTAGACAAAATCTGATGCAAAACCACAGCATAAGATATTCCCTTATTGGCCACATATGAAAATATGAAGAATGTTCAGTACACCAAACTCATTCTCATGACAGCCTGCCACTGACACTCACTGTGTCCAAGAAAAACTACGCCTCCACATGAACATCTCTTGCACCTTTTTTGCCAAAGGACATCTTCGGTGCTTGATCTGCCTCCACTGGAAAAAATTGACAGCAGAGAGTAAATACAGACCATGTACAAAAGGGCAGAGAATCCTACCTTGTGAAAAGTTTGGGGTGCCAGCAGGTGCACTCCCAGCTAGTCTGGTCGAAGCAGGAGTAGTAGTTGAGCCACCCCATGGGTTAGGGAGAGGGTCTGTGTTTTCTCTGCCCTGCTGGGTGTTTTCAGCCACTTTGAAATGATTTAGGAAAATGAAAATAAATTAAATCACAAAAACAGCTTTAAAACAGTGAGGGATATGACAGGGCTATTCAAATGACGGCCTGCGGGCCAAATCTGGCCCGTTGAGGACTAGCAAGTGGCACGTAGATCACTGCCACTTTTATCTTTTGATGATATTTCTATACTGGTACACATTCCTCAGGCCCTGACAATCACCACTTTCAAAATTTTGGCCCCCGAGTTAATGGAATAGCTCTGGATTGTGACCTTGTTAAGTTTGTCACATCAGGTTTCAGCCGAAGACTGGATTCTTGTTTGAACAGGTTGCTCTTTTTCCTGGAGGATAAAACTAGGTAGCTATGCACACGCTAACACACCTTAATTGCCTCTTACAAATATCATGATAGGTTACAGTGTTAGTAATTTTTGCTTCTTTTATGGGTGACACACGAATGGGAATACACAATACCTTTAATAAACAACCACAGAATAGGATTAGAATATACAAAACCTACAAACTCACAAACAAGTATAGATTAAGTGCCCTAATCATACAATACAATAGCAGCCGTGAGAGAGTTAATGCCTGTAGAAGGGAAAACTAAATCATCATAGAATTATTAGCAGGCACCTCAAAAATTAAACATTTTAAAATTTAACTTCTGCATTCAACTTCAAAAGGGTGGATGGCATGCTGTGTTGTGGTTTACAGCTAGATTGCGATATATGTCCATTTTGGTCCACCCTATCCATTTCAGCAACATTTTGGTTAGTTGCTCTTTACGACATGCTTAAATAGGCATAATGTAACATTGAAACCACCCTTTTTTTCCAAACATTTTTTGGGAAATAACTGCATTTTGGTACACACCAGAATTAATCAAATAGGAAAATGACAGAATCACTGCCATCTATCAAGCAGGATGAATCACTGCCATCTATCAAGCAGGATGAATCACTGCCATCTATCAAGCAGGATGAATCACTGCCATCTATCAAGCAGGATGAATCACTGCCATCTATCAAGCAGGATGAATCACTGCCATCTATCAAGCAGGATGAATCACTGCCATCTATCAAGCAGGATGAATCACTGCCATCTATCAAGCAGGATGAATCACTGACTAATGGAGGCTTTTGAAGCAAAAATGACTTCTTCCTACAGAAAACTAGCTGCAAAATCCAAGCCAATGAAAAGAACTGACCTGAGCCTGTAGAGGGCCTATGCCTCTAGAAGTTAACAGGCAGAAGTAGTTGAGGACTCTGACTATGGATAAGGGTGATAAGACAATAAATAGTTAACAGGCAGAAGTAGTCAAGGACACTGACTATGGATAAGGGTAATAAGACAATAAATAGTTAACAGGCAGAAGTAGTCAAGGACACTGACTGTGGATAAGGGTGATAAGACAATAAATAGTTAACAGGCAGAAGTAGTCAAGAACTCTGACTATGGATAAGGGTGATAAGACAATAAATAGTTAACAGGCAAAAGTAGTCAAGGACACTGACTGTGGATAAGGGTGATAAGACAATAAATAGTTAACAGGCAGAAGTAGTCAAGAACACTGACTATGGATAAGGGTGATAAGACAATAAATAGTTAACAGGCAGAAGTAGTCGAGGACACTGACTATGGATAAGGGTGATAAGACAATAAATAGTTAACAGGCAGAAGTAGTCAAGGACACTGACTGTGGATAAGGGTGATAAGACAATAAATAGTTAACAGGCAGAAGTAGTCAAGGACACTGACTATGGATAAGGGTGATAAGACAATAAATAGTTAACAGGCAGAAGTAGTCAAGGACACTGACTGTGGATAAGGGTAATAAGACAATAAATAGTTAACAGGCAGAAGTAGTCAAGGACACTGACTATGGATAAGGGTAATAAGACAATAAATAGTTAACAGGCAAAAGTAGTCAAAGACACTGACTATGGATAAGGGTGATAAGACAATAAATAGTTAACAGGCAGAAGTAGTCAAGGACACTGACTATGGATAAGGGTAATAAGACAATAAATAGTTAACAGGCAGAAGTAGTCAAGGACACTGACTATGGATAAGGGTAATAAGACAATAAATAGTTAACAGGCAGAAGTAGTCGAGGACTCTGACTATGGATAAGGTTAATAAGACAATAAATAGTTAACAGGCAGAAGTAGTCAAGGACACTGGGGTGATAAGACAATAAATAGTTAACAGGCAGGAGTAGTCAAGGACACTGGGGTGATAAGACAATAAATAGTTAACAGTTAGGCAGACAAGTAATCTAGTTTATACATCCTTATGGTACACATGACTAAGTCCAGTTGTGATCAAACGGCACATAACAGAGGATATGTCACATGTGGGGAAATATGAGGGAGCCTTCAATGAAACCAATAACAGTGTGACAGAAATTATAATAACCATGCTACTGTTACGTAACCTGTCTCTACTGTTGATATGGACGTCAAGGTGATGTCATAAAGCAAGTTTAAAGATTGCCACCCGACTTTTTCTTCTTCTTCACGTTTACCAGCAGTAAACTTTGGCGGAGAGTTTTGGTTGTTCACCCCCCTCTGGACTTGTTCCAGAACCTGAGTGTTGTATACACATCTGTTTTACAGATCTGACTAACTTGTATGCAGACTGTTGGTTTCTTGCCCCTAAGGCAGATGCATGACAATGGAAGACAGTGGGTCTATTCTTGTTTTCCCCACAATGGAGCCCTGGAACCTACATGGGGCACCCAACTTTTCACATACGCCAGAGGAGCAGTGTTCTGCTATCCTATTTTTGATTAGTGAAAGGGTGAAATCTACAGACCATGATGTTACCATTCTTTATAGTTAAGAGTAAATGCTCTACGACTCGTAATTCTAACACACCGAAACCCACTACTGGCTGAGTGGAATTTTATCATGGTATGGGGCCTTAAATGGGTGCTAGTATGTATGTATATTACCCACCTAGTGGCGATTGGTCAGTAAAAATATGGGTGCTTTCCCCACATGCCCGATGCGCCTAAGGTGTAAAAAGGGATCTTTACTTTTTTTTTTCTTTTAATGCTCTACAGTTTACAATCTCCTTTTTTCTGCCTTTTACCCCCCAGCGGACTTCAGACACTTAATCAACTCATATATGCAACCCCCCCCCCCCCCTGAATTGATCTATGTCTTCTTTTATGTCCAAGGACGAAATTTTTTTGTCATTTAAGCCCTACTCTGGCTTTTGCCAGGGGCCGCAATATAGGCAGGAAAATATGGCCAAATGTCTAGTTCTCTTCTCCCGGTGTTTTTGGCCATTTGGTCATCGGGTGTTTATCGCTGTGTGTGATGTCTTTATTCCTTTGATCCTGTGGGTTCAAGTGCAAAGACATTACAGCTATCAAGTTTTCTTGTTGCATGTCCTATCCAGCACATTTACACAGTGATTTTACAAATATGACAAAAATCTCAAGTTTATTAGCATGGTCAAAAGGCATAATAGGTAAATGTGAAAGCTATGCATATGAAAAAAAGGCATAATTTATGCAGTGAATTATCTCCTAAAAGACAACTATTTTTATTGTATATAATCTGACACAGTCAGCAGTGTGACAAAAATCTGGCCACTCATTGACTCCATCAACCAATTACCTGATGAGTTATTGACAAGAGAGGCAAACGGGTTTGATCCTATTGTTTCCTGAGCTGCATTCATCATCGGCTCTTGTATATCTCTGTACATGCGCTGAAGTGCATTGAAGCCACCCGGGATACTCTGAAATAACAACAGATTATGCCATTCATCGATCCGCATTATTATTTTTAAATTTCCCACCTCTGGGACTGCATTATGAAAAGATTAATACCTAGTGATTTAAAGAGGAACTATTCAGATAGAATCCAACAGAGACAATCTCACAAACCCCATTTAACTGTATAATATAATATATTTAAACTCTTTTCAGTCCCAAGGAAGGCATCACGTGTTCATAGGTTTCCTACCTAGAAGCACAATGAATGCAAGATGCACAAATTTTACGTCGCTCTTGACTATCCCTTAGGGAGTCGCCGTAGCACAGTGGCTAGATGCTCGCCTCTTGAATGCTAAATCCCCTTGGACTGAAAGAGTTAAGGCACACAACAGTTACAAAGTAACCTGCAGTCCAATGTGGTTCAGTCTTTAATGCCCTACACTAAGCACAAGATAATGAGAGCATTTGTTTAACCCTGCCACCAGGCGAAAGCCATTTTTCTGGCATTTATGGCCTTTTGATAACATGAAGTCTTTGGGCAGTGGCCACTACACCTATGTAACAGCCATGGTACTGTTGCAACTGCAATATGTGTAGACATGAATAATACATGGCATGATTAAAAGGGTCTTTAAAAAAAAAAAAAAACCTGACAGGGTGAAAAGGTTAAATGACAAATTCAATACCCCATTCTATTAAACACTAAAGAGAGTTTACAGGCAGACAATATTCCATAATCTCAAGGACCAGACCAAGAGGAGAAGGGCCAACAGAAACAATCTAGGTGTCTAAAACAACAGACAGTTACAGGCAGTAATAGCAAGCAAGAAAGGCCAACAGTGACATTTTAAGCACTTCAAGAGGATCAGAAATTTGCTACAGCGCCATATCAACAGAGAAATGATAGACAAGATATCAAACAGATCTCAAAGAAAGTGACTAATAGTGCTGCCTGTAAAGTATTCTATAGTTGAACAAGTTTCTACTGAGACTGCACTAAAGCTGAGCAGATATCTAATCTTGGGAGCCCATTCTATTCTTTGGAAGGTGCAGGTCTTCTGCAGCTGTGCCAGGATTTAAAAAGTTGGTTGCCTATCCTTTACAGGGCGTTGCAGAACCAACCCCAGCTTTTTTCTGTGTGTGGCTTTTGTGGTTTTTCAAGGCAAATTTTTCGCAGTTGAAACCACGGTCTGTTGCCACATTAGCTGATGCTGGGATTGAATCTGGCACCTTGGCATTACAAAGCGAGTTAGCAATACCATAATACAGATGCCACTGTCAGTGGCTTAGGCGTTCTGAATGCGCCTTGATATGCCGGGTTCAATTCCAGCTGCAAGGGATTCGGCAGCAGACCGTCTTGTGTTGGTTTCGACAGTGGTACCCAGAGCTGATCCTTCAGAAAGCAATGGTAAACTACTGAACATAAAATTTACATTGAAAAAACTCTAAAAGCGAAAAAATGCTCGGGTTGGTTCAGCAACGTCCTGTAAAGGATACTCAACTAACTTTGCGCCAGAGACTCACATAAACTTCTGCTGAATACAAATGTGCAGCTGGTTTCATGAGAGTGGGGAACCCTGCACAGGGGTGCGCCTCAAGGTGTGAAACAGTTTATTGTTTACGTTACTGTCGGCGCCATTTTACTGTCCTTTCTCCACAAAAACAGGGAATAGATAGAGGTACAATAATGAGTATACAAAAAGTAAGATACAGGTATAACAATTGGAATACAAAAAAGTAAGAGCAGCATTCATTGCACTAAGAAGTTTGAGGAAGTATACAGAAATTTACGCTCAAGTAGTGACTGGCTAAATAGCTGGAACACTGGGTTTACAAGTGAGACCCAGGTTTCATCTGTAGGTAGGTAGTAGTGCCCCCTCCCCAATTCCTGTTGTAGCAAAATAAACATTTCCCAATCCACACAGTCCACGGCAACAACGCTACCCAGGCGGAACTAAATGCTTAGGCTCAATTACCCCCCCCCCCCTCTCCCCCAAGCAGTACACACAGACAGTAACGACAAAACTTAGAAATCTGATTACAAATCAATACTGCCCATTGAAGTCGACATATGGAGACGGTCTCAAACAACTTTAAATTATAAGTATTCAATAAATGGTGCTTTGTAGAAAAGAAGGAATGAAATCCTTCAACAGAGAGAAGAATTGGAGTCACAAGCGAATATGATGAAAGCATGGAGTAAGCCACATGACAGCTTGAAATTAATTGGTTTTGGTCCCATACCCCCTTGGTAGTTTACTTACCTCTTTTGACTTCCACAGAATTGTCTAGTCTAACAAATCTACAGCTTCAGTGAACATGTTGAAAACAGCTAGCACTGACCTCTAGATTACTCATCGCCCTGTCCTGAGATCTCATCAGTTCCTGCAGCATAGCTGGATTACGAGCAAGCTCCATTGTTTGACGCATGAGTTCTGGGTTGTTCAGCATGTGAGTAATTTCAGGATTTCTCTGAAAACAAGAAAAAAAACCTTTTATGCACAAATTTAGCACTTAGCTGGCATTCTGCAGTTGCAATTTAGTGCAATATTAACCTTCTGAACCCGTAAGCCAGCCATTGCAGGCTAGGTACTGCTTGTACACCTGAAGTTTGTTTTCGTTAGACCTGGTCCTACACTGTTTCTCAACAAATAAACACTTTCAAAATGATATAACAGCAACAGATGCTTCTTCAGATAACGATAAACCACAAATCCGACTTGTTTCTTTAATTCTTCTACTGATTAGCTCACCACTGTAGTGAACCATTTTTCCCCCGATAAACTATGTTACAATAGGAATGACGTCAGGTAATGAATATGAATTAGATATTCGAATTAACTGAGTATGGATCGGGATGCACAAGGAAAATGTTGGCCAAACGAACAAATAGTTTAACCCGTGCGAAATGAAAAACACAAGAAAAACAAGCTTGGCAATCCAGAACGTGGGTGAGAAAGATTATTTAATGCCTAGAAAGATCTAGGGAGTCAGTCTCGCCTGGGTCAAGGAACTGTGTGTTTGTGAAGAGGAGAATCTTCTTTGAATTAAGTTTGACTGACGACGTGCATCTATTTGATTACGAGATTCCATTACCCAACCTGGTCTGAGTTTGACCTGCCGTGGGCAGTGAACTGTCTGTCTTGTCCGTCAAGGAACGTTGTCATTTCTAAGCTGCCGCTGTGTGAGTGTTCATTCGTGCATCTTCTGATAAGGTTAATTAATATTCGACAGATTACAGCGTAGATCCCCTAGACTATGTTATGCCTCACTATGTACTGGCCAAAGAATCAGTGGGTGAGTGAACAAAAAATAATGGCAACGTACTGTGTCGTTCATGTTGTCCATTTTTCACCTGTTTAGTGTCAGTGCAGGGGTGATAAGTCTGCAAGTGACTGGAGCCAAACTGAATTAAAACAGAGTCATTGAAATCCCATAAAAGGATAGGTGCTGGTTTTATACCTGAAGTCTGTTTTCGTCAGACCTAGTCCTACACTATATCTCAACAACTTAACACCTTCAAAATGATATAAGAGCAATAAATGCTACTCCACACTACAAATGCTAAATAACAAATCCAGCACAGACCCACTGTCCCCTATCAGTCATCTCGTAAAAGGTAACTAAATGGGGAAGGGGGGGTTTCCTTCAAAGTCAGAGTGCATCTGCCCAAGAGGGGAGGAAACCCACCAAGAGTCTTCTGCATAGAAACAAGTCAGGTATGCAAATCAGATTTGCAGGCAAAATTCAAATCCAGAAGTGGAAGAACGACCAGAACTTCCAACAAGTGTTTGCAGCCAATGAATGCCAAGAAGAAGCTGATATAGGGGAAAGAAGTACTTCAAACAATTACCTCCATTAGCTCCCTCATCTGTGGATTGTTCATAAGTAAAGACCTCATCATTTCTGGATTTGACATCATCGATTGTATAAAGGGGTTGTCCATGAGTTGTCTCATCATGTCTGGGTTACTCATCATCTGGCAACACAAGTATCAGACATTTTAAAAATTAGTATACCAGTGCAAAGTCTGGTGACTCAGTAGTCCTTGAAAAAAAAAAAGTAAGTTGACATTTTATGTAATAACTGAAAAATTTGGCTTTATAATGTAGCTATCATCAACACCATTACTGTCCTGTTGTGCCTTTATAGGTCTCACAGTCTGTTCCTCCATACCATTCTATCCTGAGCAATCCCTTAAATATTGTGGATGGAATCCAGTCCAGCACCTTTGGCCTCTTCTTCAACAACATTCATCTTAAGGTTTCTATTGAACGTCCCTGCTTTCTCATAGCCTCCCCCCCCCCCTTTTCAGAGCCTGTTTGGTGATACTTTGATGGTTTCTTCTAAGAATGTGTCAAATATAGCGCCATCTTCATTGTATTTTAACTGTTGTTACAAGTGGTTGCCCCCATTTGTCTTTATCTTTTTACAACTCAACAATATAGCTATACCCTCTTGGCACTTGGTGGGGGTCTGCTGACAATGATATAATATAAACTTGTAGATAAAACATTACCACTCAGGCCTAGCCTAATCTCAGCAAGTCCGCATTCATTCTTGATAATAAATTAGACTGTGTTCCGTCACCACAATATTTTTGCCAGCTTGTTAATTAATACTATAAATACAGGACTTTAAAAATGGTTATGCGAAGTACAAAGCAATTAGCTAGTCTTTAACAATTCACAAAGTATAAACAACTCTAATATTAACTCGTTTACTCTGAAAACACTTTGGAGATAAAAGCCTAGAGGAAATTGGCCACTACACCTACATAACAAGCTCTGGCGCTAGTTGCAACTGTATAGCTTGTAGACATGAGTATATTTACAAACTTGTTTGAGTCATCACGAGGTCATGATAAACTGATGACATCGCTCTGCTTCCTATGATAAATTCTCCTTCCCACTGTCAAAGGGAGTAAAGCAGTTAATTCTTTGCTACATTTTTAATTGGGCAATTACCTCCCTTAATGATAATAAAAAAGGCTGCTTTTTGCAGGGGTTTAAAAAAAGTTTATGCGGGAACCAGGAAACAATAATGACCACAAACAATAAAAAGGTTGTTGCGTATCCTTTACAGGACATTGCAGAACCAACCCTAACAGCCCCTGGCTGTTGTGTAGTTTCTCTAGGCAAATTACGTCCAGTAGTTTGCCATTGCTTTCTGGACGGTCGGCTTTCTTGATACCACTGTCGAAACCAACGCAAGGCGCATTGCCCGCAGCTGGGATCGAACCCGGCATCCCGGCATTACGAAGCGAAGTGTTCGCATCGACTTAGCCAAAGAGCCGACCCACAAACAATGAGGCTGCAATTTCCAATGAAACTAACTGGGAAGGCTAACCTAGGCAACAACTGCCTACAGAAGGTGGATGTGCCAACCAAAAGGTGCAAATATTGCAGCCATTTTGTAAACTCATGCAGCACATTTAAGTCTTCCGATGAATGAGGAAAAAGAAGTGTCAGTTAATATTATGCATTCTTGATATTCATAACTATTACAAAGCCACACCTAGATGTTTCTACATCTGGAAAAGCATTGCTGAGAATAAATGTACCTTAAGAAGGCATGCAAGTACTGGGCCACCAAAAGTAGTGCACCCCCCCCCCCCCTCTCCCCCAAGCTTTAATTAACAATGCTAGCTTTGGATTACCAAACAAAACAGAAACCAAGATGGATATAAGTTAAAAAATAAACAAATATATATAAAATACAATTAAAAGGACACGAAATATAAAGAGTTCATGACAGTACCTCTCGCTGCAACCGTTGTTGCATTTCCATAAAATTTGCAGAGCCCATTCCCAGTCCGCCCAAACCTGCCAGGCCACCAAGCCCGCCAAGATTAAATGGCGTCTGGGACACATCAGGAGCAGCCTGCAAGTAAAAAGGTAAAAGTAAAGGACCCTTTTCCATGCCTTTCAGGCGTATTGGGTATATAGGACTAGACTTTTTCAGAGAATTCCCCATTTTCTTCGCTTTCACCAGCTGTAAACTGGCGGAAAGTTCTGGTTGTCCGTCTAATTCTGGACTGCAGTCTTTATTCCAGAACCTGAGTGTTGCATGTGCATCCGTTTCACAGATCTGAATAATTTCTATGCACTCTTCTCTTGGTTCCTTGCCTCTCAGGCAGATGCCCTCCGACTCTGAAGGAAGCTTACAATTAGTCGACTCTTAAGACATGCTTTTGGGTCTGCAGTGGGTCTATTCTTGTTTTCCCTATAATAGGGCCCTGGAACCCACACAGGGATAGCAGAGAATTAAACGATGAGAGCCTTAGAAGTAAAAGCAAATCTATACACTGACTCATATTCTGATTCCGACTGCCAGAGGCTAAAGGAGAATTATGACATCATCATGGCTAATAAGCAATTAACCCCCTCCCCCTCCCAAATCACACAGTCACCCCCACCTCCAATGGTAATTTTGGTAAATATAATCATATCTGGCCCTCCTAAACATTGTGCAGGCACACACAGATCTCATGATGTTAATTAGGCTTGGCGGGGACTGCCCAAATGCTACAACACCGGTATAACAGCTTCTCTAGGGTTTGTAACAGATGGCGATGCCAGATTAGCAGCATCTTAGGGCTAAAAAATATAAATCTTTAAACATTTAATGCACATAAGACTATAAGCTGAAAGGTGTGATTTTTTCATGACCATCTCGCAAACGTAAGGCTAAACCCAACATCTTAAATTTGATACTAAGTATTCTTCCAGGGGCCAACATAAGGACTTGATTAATAACTGTGTGCAAATTGGTCTAAAAGATGTGGACCTCGTAAATGCTCTCAATGTCACACATAATGGTAGTAAGCTGCAATTCATTCTTAGTTGTTTGAATCTCTGTTAAATAATTGTTAAATAATACAGATACTATTATGTGGCTTTCAATTCATAATAAAGCAAATGCTCTCCAGTCAACCAAGCCAAGGGTAGTCTTCTTTATGACTGACCTGATTCTCAGCAAAAATTTTCTGGGGGCTGAGGCAACCAGTCTCGGATGTCAAATCTCGTCAGTCAACTCACAGGACAGGCATGATAGGCTATAGTGATACTATTTGTCCCACACATTAATTTCTGACTCTTTTAAAATACAGTTTGTTCATGGGTTCTAGTAACACATATATATCCCTTCTATTTAATAATAAATTATCCGTTTACAAAAACAGAAGTCAATACACAAGGAAATGGACTTACACTGGCTGAACTTGATGTGATATTTGGTGGAGTTTCTGAAGCAGTCTGTAAAAGAAAGAAAAAATTCTTATTGCAACCAAATCATCACAAAAACAAAAGCAGACCAAAAAAATTAATCAAGAAGGGAGTTGAGAGTGAGGAAACTAAAAAGACAGAGAGGACATGGAGTGAGCTGCATGCAAAAACAAAAGACAGGAATACTCGGCATGAATTGGTTGAGGGTCTATGCAGGGGAGGGGGGAGGCAGAAGACGAAGAAACCAAGGAAAGTTCTGACAATAGCATTCCAAATACCATATTTTGCTAATGTCTCCTGTGAATTTTGGGCACAAAGACAGCAGGAATGTCTGTATTATCTTGAATGAAAATTGACGCACAGGAGACATGGTTATATACACAGATGGGTCTGGGGTGAGAGGTAAAAAAAAAAAGTGGGTGGAATTTTATTGCAGAGGTTGGTGGACATTGAAAACAGAGAGCCTCTCTTATAATGTCAAAAAATCCGGTATGAGAATGGGGGTGGAGGCGGTAACGGCAGCTTTCCTATGACTTGACAGCAGCACAGCCCAACACGTGGTCATTGTAACGGACTCACAGAGCATGATTTGGAAAATAGAAACTGGCGTCCTATGAGAAGACTGGCTTGGTTCGCTTGATGAGCATATCATAGATTTTCTTTCCAGGATATTCAGGGGTGCGGGGTAATGAGCAGGCTGATAGATAGGCTGCTGCCACTCCTATGGGTGGTGAGCTATTGTATGATAAAGCAGGGGTGGTGAAGGCTCTCTGGGATCAAGCAGAGAGTGGAACAGGTCAGATCAAGTACCTTGACAGACTAATTTAGTAAGGGGTGGGCTACAGGGGATCTGGAAGATATTCAACACTGCGGAGAAAACATAGGCAGACTTTTAATCAGCTTGCAATAGGTACTATTAGCATATCAACGCTTCACTGGCTACTAAAGGAGAAGGAGCATGTGTAGAAATGTTCCGAGTGCAGGGAAGTCATTTCCTAATCAATTCTTTATCGATCCTTCTGTCAGAAAAATTATATCGGGAGGCAGGTAGCCTTTATGAAAGCTTTCATGCAATCCATATTTCTCTGTATATCATACAGCTTTATCTTCATTGTAGCTGAAACAGGCCAGAATGCATCTCTGTTAGCAGCATAGAGTTGACAGTGCTTGAGCATATGCTTAGCATGTTCTAACATTCAAGAAGAAACTGCTTACAATGCATTAATAATTAAAACAACCTAAGATACAACTTACTCTGTTTACTGACTTAATCACTAAATGAACTGTCAGTCCATTTTTAATCCCATGCTGTTCCAATGTTTCATCGTCCTTAACAATTTTCCCCGCAAAAATTATGCACAGCTGCTCCACAGGGGCATTGAACTTCTTGTGGATCTCTTCCTTTAGCTACAAAAGAGTAAATGTGGTCACTTATGTAGAAACATTTTATGTGGTTTTAAATCAATACAGAGTTGACAAAAACAAGTACATCTTAACCTGCATTTAACAGATTTACATTTATCCGATGGTGCATTTTTATTAGCTGATGGGCAAGCCTATTTGCTCAAAAACTGTTGTAGACCCATATGCAAAAGAAGTGTTCATTTATTGGTCTATTCTTTATATTACAAATATTTGAATGTCAAAATTATGTTCCTTTCCTCAAGATTGTCAATGCCGAGCTACACCAAAGGTAGCAAATCTACCAATTAAGCCTCCCAAGTCGAACAAGGCAAAGGGTCTTGGTTGGAAATGAACTAAGGAAGCTCACTCAAACAGAAAAACAAGCTGGAGACACAGGTGCCGGACCGAAAAGCGCAGATAGTTCAGAAAGGTGTTATGGACGAACCTGAAACCTAAGGCATTATGCGACATCTCCCTACAAAAGAAAAGAACCCTTGCCACACCTTCATGTGTATTGGGCCAGACCTATATTTTATAGACCAATCAGCACTTTGTGGCTGATGTGGTCAGCATCAAGCCGGTCGCCTTTACTTCCCAGGACTGCACCTGATACCCATTCAGGGCTGGGTCGACGAGGGAGATAAGGTCATTTCGGAAAAAAATCTAGCTCCATCACAATCCAAACCGAATAGTAGGCGAGCACCTTGCTGCTACACAACAGCAGCTAACTCCTCCCGGTAGGGAGAATGAAAGTAGCAGAAGACTTGCGGTTACACACAAACAACATTTTCTGCTGACACAGAAATAATAACACAGCAACATATAATTTTACTTTAACAAGAACTGATATACAGTAGAACCTCGCTTAACGAGCACCTCTCATAACGAGTAATTCGCACAACGAGCAAAACAAATTGTAAAAAAATGACTTGCTTAACGCGAGACATTTCGCATAACGAGTGGCGAGGAGAGGGAAAGTCCTGAATTGTGCGCATGTTACATCAGTCTGTGTTTAGCAGTCGTTCAAGTAGCATCATAGTGTTACTTGTGATCACACATTTTCTCAAATTTGTGTTATATTGTGATATATGTACATGAATCCTCCAGGCCTACAAGATGACCTCCATGATGAATTTAAGTTCATCAAGATCCAGTTTATGCCTCCCAACACCACTCCGTTCCTCCAGCCCATGGACCAGCAAGTTATTTCTAACTTCAAGAAGCTCTACACTAAAGCACTCTTCGAGCATTGTTTTCAGGTGACTGAAGGGACCAACCTCACTCTCAAAGAGTTTAGGAAAAATCACTTCCACATCGTTGCCTGCCTCAAGATGATCGACAAGGCGGGGAAAGGGGTTACCAAGAGAACCCTAACTTCTGCTTGGAAGAAGCTTTGGCCAGAGAGCATTGTCGATTTGTGACTTTGAGGGTTCGAGACAGTACCTATGGAACCTGTAATCAACGAGATTGTGTCTTAGGCCACTATCATAAGATTGTAGGTGGATAACAGTGATATCAAAGGGCACAGCCAAGAGCTGACCACCGAAGAGCTCATAGAGTTGCATTATGTTTCACAGCAAGAAGCTTTGAAGGAAAGTTTGTCAGAGGAGGAGGAGGTAACAGAAAAGCAAAATCTTCTGGTGAAATAAGAGAAATGCTAAAAGCATGGCAAACTGTTGCATCTTATATTGAGAAGCATCACCCTAATAAGGAAGTGGCTATGCGCATTGCAAATTTATTTAATGATAATGCTGTGTTGCATTTGCGCCAAATTTTGAAGCGTCGGCAAAAACAAATGCATCGGGACATCTTCCTAGCAACAAAAAAGAAAAAACTAGTTTCTGCAAATCGAATTCGCATTTCAGGTGGGTTCGTTAGTGTTTGGAAAAAAGATGAAGACGATTCACTCTCCTTAATAATATGAATATAATTTTCTTTAAATAAATGTTATACATAGCATTTTGTGAGTATTTTTTTCGCATTATCATATTTTACATTAATTTATATGAGAAAAATTGTTTCGCATAACGAGTGTTTCGCTTAACGAGTATGATTCTGGAACAAATTATGCTCGTTAAGTGAAGTCCCACTGTACTACCACTTTTAGAGTCAATTGTGACTACTGCCTCCACCTTCATTCTTACGCCTGATTTTATTTGCTTTTTGTTTTTAAAGTATAATACGTGTATACATATATAGATATATATAAACGTCTGTGTGTGTGTGTGTGTGTGTGTATGTATATATATATATATATATATATATATATATATATATATATATATATATTCAGACACAAACACGTTATATATAAAATTATTACCTTTTTCCTCATCTGCCTTAGACTTTTCTTTAAATATAGTTTTTACAAGAGTGTCTTGTCATGTCCTTTAATGTGGCCAAAATATTTCCATGGTCTGAATTTAATTTTCTTATTGTGTGTTAACTGGCAATGATACTTCAACAAACAGCAAAGCAGAAAAGTTGTATTTTACAATAGAAATGTAAATGTAGTAATCATCGCTTGAAATTAACATCATTCTCATGTTGGATGTATTGTATGTTTCGTCAAAGATGGTTAAAAAAAAAAGACTGAATTTGTCATTGCTATAAGTAGATACTATGTGAATATTCTATAAATAAATACTATCGGAATTTTACTATAAGCCGGATACTTTCTGAAACGCAATCAAGGCAAATTTTTATAATTATTCGGGCACCCAAGTCGATGAAGCTTGAAATGAGTACCAGGAAATGTTGAAGGTAACAAAGGTGGCTGACATGCTGTCTACATAACTCACTGGGCAATGATTGGTCCACATAAAAAAATTGGAACTATCTTTACATGGCCAATAAGAAAAACAAATTAAAGCCCTATTATAAAAGAAATAAACAGTACAGTAACCCACACCGAGGGAAAAGCTGAAGGCAAGCAAGCAGAAGGTAGTCAGCTATACATGTGGGGAAAGGGGGAGGGGGATATTAGTAGACGGACAAAGAGCAGTGTCAGAGAGAGCATCAAGGTCCAAGGTCAACAGCATGCTGGAGATCCACTATAACCAATCTTCAATGTGGAGACTGCATCTGATTAATTTACTGATTTGTAGATTTTAATGTATTTCTAGTAAAGTGTACAAAGATGACAGAATCAGCTGACTAAAATCGCCTCATAAAAAGATAAAGAACATTTTTTGATGGCCAATGAGTTTTATAACCCCAAAAAAACAATTTTTAAAATAATAGTTAACAACAGATGTATACTGATGTCAGTTAGTCTCTTCTCTTGAGGATTAGGCAGCGCATGGGGCAGAGGTCACAGGCACAGGTCTCCATGTCTAGTGGTTTCTTGTGGTTCGTTGTCTACTGACGTAGATATAGTTTATTATTTATTCTGTGCCATCTCCATAATGAAGGCTGACTAGTGTACCACGTCTTTAGGAATATTACACGATGAGAACCCAATCTCTTCCACAATATGGCTCTCGTACTAGTACTGACCAGATAGGCTGCAAAGGCTATCCTCCGAATAATGGTCCCAAATTATCGAGGGTGAAAATATACCCTAACAGGGCCTCAGTCACATGTCAATTGCGGACTTCCTGAAACTATTCTGCCACCGCCGAGAATCTTTCTTATGCTGCTAAGAGGATTGGGGCTAAACAAGATGGCTGGGACTCAGGAGCAAATAAAATGAAGGAAGTTGCAGGAGATGCTGCTCGTGAGTCCTAGCCGTCTAGTTCAGTCGCAATCCATGCCATGCGCAGTGGCCGTGGGAGTGCGCAATTTAAGTCGCTGGAAGTCCGCAATTGACAGGTGACTGAGGCCCTGTTAGCGTATATTTACGGCCTTGATAATTTGGGACCGTTATTCGGAGGATAGAAGCTGCAAAATATGCACTTTTTGTAATAACACATCCGATATCGGCAAATCCTTTATAAGTCACCTTTTGGGACATGCTTGATAAGGGGCAGTGGCCCAATTATAATAACTAACTATAGACAGGAAACAAACAGAGTTTAAAAAAAGGGCTCTCCTTGTAACTACGGCCACATATTTTTGGGAGTACGCCGGAGTTCAGTCCCCTGGCCGCATTGCAATTACGGAGTGGAGAAGAGGGAACGAAACAAGTGACGTAATTAGTGTGTGTTGGCGATAGACAGCGTGAGCGATAGAAAGCGTGCAGTGCACTGCTGTCATCATAGGGTTAGGGTTTAGGTTAGGTTAGGGTTGTGATTCGTCCCTTCTTCATTCCGTAATTGCAATGCGGCCAGGAGACTGAACACCGGCGTACTTCTCCAATATGTGGCCGTAGTTGAAAGGAGAACCAAAAAAAGAAATGGTTACATTGGATGGGTGTCTTTGTAAAGTCTACTAAGTCTTGTGGCAGATTTCACTCCCCTTGTTTAGCAATTACAATAATTATACACATAATAAATAAATGATCCATATTAGGTAATAAGGCTCTACTTTGAACTTCCCCATAAAATGGCGGCCGTAATATGATGGCACATTCTGGTAATAAAATATCCAAAATATCCGAACGGACTAAACTAGGTGCCTGGGACTCACGAGAAAAGTATTTGGAGGAAGTTGCAGGAGACGCGGTAGCTGACGCTTGTGAGTCCCAGCCATCTAGTTCAGTCCCCATCTGCGCCGCGCGTACCAACGCAGGGGATATGGTAAGCGGTGAGGGCACACTCGCAGAAGCAGGTCCGCAAGTAACGTATCGCCGAGACCCTGTTTGAGCATTTGTTTCGTTATGTGGAGCCGGCACATATATTTTTAATAGAACTGAGCCCCATTCGGATATTTTTGGGCCAGAAATTGGCCAATTTAGATCTCTTTCGAATGGCATCATATTACGGCCGCCATTTTATGGGGAAGTTCAAAGTAGAGCCTTACTGGCTCTACTTTGAACTTCCCCATAAAATGGCAGCCGTAATATGATGGCACATTCTGGCCATAAAATATCCGAACGGACTAAACTAGGTGCCCGGGACTCTTGAGTAAAGTAATTGGAGGAAGTTGCAGGAGATGCGGTAGCTGCCATATTTTATGGGGAAGTTCAAAGTAGAGCCGGTAATAATAAACTATGAGGCATTATATATAATTATCTGATTTATGACGGCGCAAGAAATAAAATTATTACTACTAATTAAAATAATTATTGTTAATTAATTATCTGCCCACAAGCAGCTGTGGTCATGGGCCCATAGGCGATACTGAATACTGATAGTTAGATAGTACTCACTGTACTCAACTGATACTATATGAAAGTTTTGTATGATTTATTTGGTTACAAAACAATTTAATGTTACACTGTCAGTTTACACAGCCATATTACAGTTAACTCGTTTGTAAAGTTACTGAAATTCACGAGAAAGATCTAGCATGTTCGTTCGACATCGATCAGTCCAGTCCGGGTCAAATGTCAAGACAGACACACAGTCACAACACCGACATCTCATCTCGTCCTACTTTTATCACACACCAAAAAAATCTCTTAAAATAAATAAAGATTTTATGATAAAAAGCATCGGATCACAATTAACGTACTTCTCGCACCGAAGCTCCTTCTTTCACTTGAACAGTTTGTTTTTCTTTGGGTGTTTTAACATTGATGGTGATGAGACCAGGTTTGTCGTGCTCGTCACTATTATCCGCCATGTTTACTACACTAGGAGAGTTGCATTGTGGGAAGGTTCAATGGAGAACTTTCCAAATGAGAGGACACGTGAAACAAACCTTTCCCGGCGCATGATGATATTGTCGCGGGAGTGTCGGTACGTGTGTTTCCACATATTGATTTGCCCGTGTATGGGGGACAAGAAGGCAATGCTTATAGATAACGATACAGCAACAGGGCCTGAATGACATAACAGCAAACATTAAAAGTCTATAATGTGAGATTTGGGAAAAACAGGTTTTTAAGGATTACAAAGAGCGTTGCAACAACAAGCCTTGTTTACAAACACACACATATAAAAAAGCGAAGACGTATATGAATTAAAATAATTCAAGCAAAACATAATCAAATTATGTCAGCAAGTTGCATATGCTTTATGTGAAGTTACAGAGCCAACCCCAGCATTTTCTTACTGTATGGTTTTAGTAGGTAGTTTGACGAACAGTAGTTTGCCATTACTTCATGAGCGGTTAGCTGTCGATACTGTTGTTGAAATAAAATCAAAGCTCTCTTGTAAACACGAACAAAACAATCAACAGTTTACAATCAGACTTACATGATAAAGAAAACAGACAAACCAAATAACAAATGGCATTTTCCCTCTGCCTTGCCTTTATAAGAGCGGCTGATGCGTTATGCTGTGGTGTACAGATAGGCTGCGATATGGGAGCGTTTTGTAGTAACGCATCCGATAACAAGCAAATCCCAAATAAGTCGCCTTTTGTGACATGCTTGATAAGATAGGATCCCGGAACCCACAAGTGGAAATTACATTTCAAAAATATCTGTCGAAGGACGTCGAGGCAACACTCACACATGAAGACAAATATGGTTTGACATATACATTATGAATGTATTATGTACAGGAAAATGGGTAATGAATAATGAGAAGGAAAAGAACAGAATAAAGGTTTTTACAGTTAGATACTGTCACCGATAATTTTCATTTTATTAATCCAGAAGTGTCAGGGTCTTGTGTGGGTATGGGTCGGTGTATAGAATAGTGGTGGTCCGCGTTTGTACTTGGATGACTTATTGTTGACCCACAGTTCAGGAAGATTAATTCACGACAACAGTAAATCGTGGCTGAGTGAATGCTTCGATTGCGTATTCCCGAGTCCTGCATGGATCGGACTGAGTTGTGTGACTGACAAAAACCAGTGGTGAGATCGGATAGAGGGGACTGGAGGACTTGAGACAGGAGACATCTGATAGTGTGACGATTTAGAATTCTAGTGTGTTGTAGTGATATTGTAGCGACCGATAGCTTGTGATAATGTGTTTAGTTTGGTTATAGTAGTCTTTCTGTGTTGTATAGCGTTTGACGTAGTTAGTGTTCTGTATAATGTGTTACATACATAGTTGTTGAGGTATTCTAATAGCCAGGGTTGGTCTGGACTGTCTGTTGTGATATTATCTATCCTTGCACACTGTCCCCCACATTTTGCAGGCAATGTGGGATTCTGGCGGAGTCCAGTGGCAAAGAACATGAGCTTATCAGGAGCAGTGGGGGTTTGGACCTGAGTATTATCCATGGGAACGGGAAGGCGTGCGTGATGAATTGTAAAGCCATCACGGCCTGCGTTTCGGATAGGGGAGCCCATATCTTTTGACGTCAACTACCTCATGTTAGTCCGTGGTTTACATTAAAGATTGTTGTGTGTGCTCTGTGGGTGTTGGACTTAGTGTTTTTGTCCTAAAGATTGTCTGCTACGGGCCTGTACAACGAGTCATATATATCACGGTAGATCAGAGGTCTGGATCAAGGAGAATAATCCACAGATGTTGAAAATAAATTGTCACAATACTGCTGTAAAAGATGGGCACCAAACAAACTCACAAGAATACACAAAGAATTCATTATTGTGACTAAGCAGGGCATTCGTGTAGCGTCGCTCGCATCTAGGCCTGAAAGTCCTTTACCAAGACCATTCTTTGGCATATGCATTGTCATATCCAAGATGTTCCCCGTTATACTGGTTGATTGCTGCCCCTTCTTCCATTACAGTTTCACAGTTTTAATTAGCATATAGAGCTAAGACTTTTAGCTCTTTATACAAATTAAAACGGCATAGTAAAAGCTGAGGACACACTCGCAGAAGCAGTTTCAGAATATGGATGGATTTCAATATAATGTGACAAAACAGTTGACATGGGATTAATTAAATTTAAAATTGTCAAAAATGAATTAAATCACATACATTTACAAAGTAATTATAGACAGTCTCCGGCAAAGTAATTATAGACCGTCTACCACAAAGTAATTAAATAAGTAAGTTCTGCCCTACAAGGGCATCACATAGAGCGATAACTACCCTGTGACACAAAGTGCCAGTTGAGGATCACTCGTGGAGTGATAAACCCCTTTCAACCGCTAGGTTATATTAGGGCCCTTGGCGACCGCCAGGGTAGGGCTTCAAAATAACGAAAAATTGCATCCCACATGGGTACGACGAAGTGCCCCCCCCCCCCCCCCCCCCCCCCCAAAAAAAAATCCCACCCTTACAAATACAGCATTTGCAGTTAAAAAAGAAGCTCACAACAATGGCATATTATGCTACATGAACAGATAATGTTAAATAGACTTAGGAATATGGAGATGGCTGTCATAGCTACATCTCTGAGCTGTTCTTCAGTTACCCGAGCTACTGAAATCACATTGTCCTAGTTCTTGAAGAACCCGGGCACACCTGTATGCTATTTACTTATACTAGAAGATACACCACAAATATGTTGTATGTGCACTGAGATGTGATTTCAAACACGGTTCTGATATGTAATGCAATTTTTTTTAGAAGATCAGGCTTAACGCAAGCTGCTATTACTAGTCACACTCGCCATCATCATAGGATGCAATTCGTACGACTTTATATGACACAACAGATCTTTAGCGTCTGGAAAAATGGAAACAATATTTTTCTCTTCCTGTCTGTTTCCCTCTCCCCCACTTTCTCTCTATATTCCTCTTTCTTTTTCTGAGTGTGTCGCAATTATTGTTGTTGCTAGCTAAAGAAACCGCCTGATTACTGATAGACAGCAAACGCCGTTTCCTAAATCGCAGGCACCATGTCTAGATATTGACCTGGAGAAATGAGCATGTATAATTTGCAGCAGACAAATAGTATGCCAACTATATTTCTGCGGCAAAAATTGTCGGGTTACATACATCTACTCTCATGATATTTATGAATATGTAGGTGTGTGGGTGTATACATGCACACACAGGTTATGTATATATATATTGACTGATAATCAAAAGACATTCTGTACACACTAATCTCAGTCTAAAGTTTTGACCAACACTCGAAATGACTATTGTTTCTTGGTCAAAACTTTACCAAAACTCGAAATGACTAAACTCAATAAAGATCGCAACTATAGGCATCAGCTACATACCTGAAAAAGTCTGAAAGAGATCGAATTATCTTTTTCTTTAACAAAAAGCAAGCAAGCAAGCGAAAGGACTAATGATGCAGCTCTACCTACATACCGGGAAGTTCACTGTCTCATGTAAGTGTAGGAAGTCTCACTTAAGTCAGCAGGTTATGAAGAAATAATAGTGCCATAATCATCAGCTATGCCAGTAGGTAAAGTCAGATGTGGTGTCCTCAATCTCATTTGGTCTGCTACCTGAACAGCCTGAAACCCGGAGATGAAGAAGATCTCAGTCTGAATGACAGACCACTGTCGTGAGGTTAGCAGCCACCCTACACAATGGACGAGTCGCGACTTTGATTTCCCTCGCGAAAAGTCAAATTTCAAACTTACAACCCGTCCGGAGAGGTATATAGTCCCGTATATTGATCCATACCTTTATCTGGTAAAATATTAATTTCTAGACCCTCTGGTTGCTTTGATAAATTTTCATTTTCAAACTTGCAACTGTAGGTTAGCGAATTCTGGTATTTTATTTAGAAATTTCTGTAAACCGATTTACTCCTTGGGCAGGAATACAGGGGACTTCTTTCCTAGAGACGCTAGTTTGATTTTGAAAAAAAAAAAAAAGCAATCTTTCGCCTGATCCCAAAGTGTCAAGACGTGTATACAGTCTATATAGAAATTGGCGCATTCAAAGTTCAATTTCTATCTTGGAAGATTTCCTAGGCTTGGGTAAGTTGATTATAGTTTACGAGTACCATAATTGATGTCTTTTTAAAGTTGGCCACTGCTGCAGAAAGGGCAGAGTCAGCTGTGTGATCGCACAGAGTTCGACCGTTCTTGATGTCCAGAGATCAGTCTCCGAACCTTAGACCTTCCCATGTACAGACTAATTAGTTGGTGCTCTACATAACCCACACCCTTTGTAAAGATATTAAACCCTACCAGTAATTATTCTCTGACCAGTCAAACGAAGTTTTGTGTCGCATAACTGAAACAGGGAATTTAGGTCATCTTTAACCGGGAGTCAGGGCTAGGCGCTCTGAGTCAACAGTGTGTTTGACACAGATTCAGTGGGTGTGTAGTGAGCAGCCTGGAGAGACGTGGAATATATATAGGTACCAACTGTAAACATTGTATGTTTGCGAGTGCAGATGTGAGGGTGGAGAGAGGATGATCTATATGTGGTAGTGTCTATCTATCTCCACTTTATAAATTGTTTTCTATCCGTGGCACTATTTTACAGACAGATAAATGAAAGGAGACATTGTCTCCTGTTCTTGAGAGTTACACTTTGAGGATGGAGAAAGGAGGCAGAGATGAGATGAGCTGGTGTGTGTGAATAAGGCTGAATACTAATTCTGAGTTCTTTCCTGACAGGATGATACCTCCTTAGAGATCAGGCAGACGAATCACAGTCCAGCCAACCACCAACAACCCATACCATTCTGTGCACCAAGTGTATCTCAAAAGTCATGTATGTTGTGCCACCATCTCAACATGGCAAGAGCTTGTTTGTGAGTTCCAGGACCAGTGGACAATTGCAGACACCTATGTCATCAATCCAGAGAACCAGTCTTCAAGAGCTTTGTTGGGCTCTTCTGCATTTATTGTGTCATCACCTGTGAGACCGGCAGTGGGCATCACTGTCTCCAAGAGCTTTGGTAGGCTCATGTGCAGTTCCTGTGTCCTAGCTCGTGACAGTCAGCTGGTACCAGATCAAATCAAGGCCCAACTACTGATGGAGTCAACTACAGTCGAATCACCATGGACTGAGGGGAGCATTGACCTACGAACTGGGCTAAGTAATCACTTATTCATTATCATGCTCTCTTCCCACAGCACCTTGAGATTCCTAGGATGAACTCATGTACTCTCCTGGTACAATATCTGGCTGCTTCAATATCTGGATTGTGTCATTGATTCCTGAACATTCTTGAGAATCTATTCATTAATATATGTATATATTGTACTAATTACATGCACAAATTTTCATGGCTGACTTGGGTGTCCCTATTTCACCATTCTAACTGTCTAGCTTTGATGTTTGTGTGAGTAATAAGTGTTATCTATGTTAACATGGCTATGATAGTATACTATCATAACCTGGGGGCTTCCTTTTTATAGTTGTGGGGGTGTCCAGCCAAGTGTGCCTAGGAATATTATATATTTTGTAGTGCCAAAACTTGAGTTGCCCTACTTCTGAAATCAGTTGAGCGTATATTGGCCACAGGGGCTTCCCTTAGACCAATATGAGCCAACGATTCAACATAATTATTTAAGAGTGCTGTTGGTTCTTAAGGGGGAATCCTTAAATCAGGCACGCGACAGAAGCGTTATGTGACAACCACCATGACCTGAATTTTTTACAATGTGAGACTTAAGTTTCTAATTGCTGGTGACAGACCAACAGGGCAAGTACAGATACCCTGTTCAACCCCCAGGGAAGTTATAATAAGGGCATTCATAACGGTTACAAAAGCTCGGTGTAACTTGTAGTCCTGTGTGGGTAAGAAAAGTTTATTTGTGGTTAACAACCCCGCAGTCACGGAAGTCTCTATTTTCCATTTTTTGACCTGTTTAATCATGGTTCGACATCCCACAGTCTTCAAATCAGATATGCATTTTTTACCATCTGGCTGGCAAATAGTCACGTAGGTACTCATACATCTCTCCCTACCTAGTGATTGAAAGGATTGGACTTCTTTTTCTTCGTGTTTACCGGCTGTAAGCTCTGGCAGAAAGTTCTGGTCGTTTTTAGTTGTAATGACGAAAAATAAGAGATATACAGTGGAGGTTTCCCTTTGACCTTCAAACATTTTTCAACGGCAGAGGTTCTTAACTATTTTGACTCAAAGATCTCCCTTTAAAAAAAAAATTTATATTGCGGAGTCTTAAAGGCTAACAACACCCCACAGCTTATACGGTAATTGTTGAAAAGTAATGTTAGGGATTGCAGAAAGAGGCAGTAGAGAGTAAATGATTTTATAGTAAAGCGACACATACACAAATGTGCAGTGACCATACAATATAATTTTTTTTTATTTAAAGTGACATGTACGAGTAGCCAACTACCAAAAATACGGACCATATTATCAAAGGCATGTAATGTAATGTGGCTCTCACTCTCTGTCAATAATTTTGGAGCTAATGGCAGAGATTCTATTTTTTGCTTCTTAATTTTTAATTTCATTAATTTTTTTTTTCAAGGAGTAGCAACAGTGCTGCTTGAATTTGCCAAGCGAAGCCCTTGTGGTACAGCAGAGCACCGTATGGAAACCGCTGATCTACGGTGTGACTAAGCGAAGTGTTGACTAAAACAACGAATACTCCAAGGAAGAAGTTGAGGCAGGGAAAGATAAGAAATATTTTAACTGCTAGTCATTCAGCTTTGTTTTAAGATGCATTATAGAGTTACAGACAATTCACGGTATCTAAATTACTACCCTCGTGATTATTATACCTTTTCGCGTATTCAGTATATATATATATATATATATATATATATATATATATATATATATATATATATATATATATATATATATATATATATATATATATATATATATATATATACTCATTTTTAAAAATTGAAAATAAAAGTCCATTTGTCACCAGGTGGACGCGCAAAGTAATAGTGCAAGCTGCTACCATAAGAATATATTAGTTAGTTAGTTAAGTGGGCTATCATCATGGCACTCCGGACAAGTCCACGGGTGCTCAGACCCCCCCCCCCTCTCTCAATATTAACCCTAGCGTCTGGTGGCTGATAGTACCAGTTCTATGTATATTATCAAGTCCTCTGACATTCCCTGTGTGCGTCTCGTTTTTTGATACGCCGAGTTTAATTACCAAGTTTATGATTCTGGCGAGTAATGTGGATTCAGTGCCCCCCCCCCAAAGCCCTCCATCCTCCCCATTCCTCGGAGGGCAATAATAATATCAGCATAATCCATAGGTTGACCCTGGGTAGGGATGGCGGATGCAGCTAACCTATCAGCTCATTCATTCCCACCGACGCTCCCGTATTCCGGAACGAAAATGAAGGTGACTCCACGCACAGTGGACTGTAATGACTCACGCCACTGCCTTTGCACCAAACCTGCCTGAACCTCCAGGATCATATTCATTGAATCACTGAGTACATATGCAAGGGAATATATTTCGTGAAATCAAATAATTATGACTAATATTTTGATGGCTTTATTTTACTTATACAGGATCATCGAGAATGACTACCTTTATTTGAAACTGTTGTTGTAACGGAAGTAGACAGTTGATAAAAAGTGTGGTCCTGTCACTCCAGCAGCACCGTTTTAAGCCTCACAGTCATACAAGCGACACGAAATTTTAAATAAACAACTTTTACCCCACCAGGACATCACAAAGAGCGAGGAACATCAGGTGACACAAAGTGCCACCATGCGAATGAGGATCACCGATGGAGAGGTCCTGGAAACCCCGTTCAACCGTTAGGTTATATTAGGGCCCCCGGCAAAAGCCGAGGGGGGGGGGTGGGGCTTCAAAATAACAAACAATTGCGTCCCGAATTATTACTATTGCATGATATCAGAAGTCAGTTCGGCTACGGGATGAGTAGATGTGATGATAGTGAATTATCACATATGAACGAGTTGACCCTCAATCAAACGCAGAGCGAGATCGGGCAGTTTGACCACGGAATAAACTGTGTCGACTGAGCTTGGCTAAGCCCTACACCTCACTAATAACACGAGTTACAGCGTGTCAGAGATGAACGCTGACGAGGAACAAAAGGCTTGGGTAGAGCTTGTTAAGGGAGACGTGTAGTAGGACACTGGACAGGACAGATGTGGGACTGCGACGGTAAAGGTATCTTAGATTAGTGACGATTAGTAAGAATAGTATTTGTGGTTAGGATTTAGATTTGTTGCGTTTCCATACAGTCTTTTGACGAGATAGTGCAACGTTAATGTTTCGTGTATATTAGACGTTCCACGCAGTATCTGTTAAGCAGGTAATTAATGTTGACACACATTGTTGGCGGGGTTAACACTGCCCACTCATACTTAGATCATTTACCTTACGTATGTCACTGAGGACGGCAGCTAAGTTAGCGCTGTACGACTGTGAGACGGAGTCGAGTCCTTGGTATATCAATGGAAACAGCTCGGGTTGGTTTAGTGAATATAAAAGCTACCAAACGCCGGGGTTTTGGTATACACACTAAGGACGGCAACCTTTGTTGAGGCTTGCTATAAGTTGAATTGTTCTTTGTACATTACAGATTTTGTGTGTACTCCGTAGGTGTGTGTTCTAAGTGTGTCGTAGGGTAATTAGGTCTGTTAGCTGGCCTACTCAACGTGCCATAGGAAGTAGATAATAAAATAGGTCCCTGGCATGTGTCGTAAAGTCGACTACTACGAAATCTTTAAGCTGTTATAAACATTTTAAGCCCCACACCTGCATTCATATAACAGGGTAAAATCCGTACAATCACTCTCGATAAATGTTATATTTCTGAAATATGTAACGACTCATCTATATTGCCTATGAATATTCAAACAATGACACCCCCCTCCCCCATACACACACATCAGAATCAAATATTAAGCGGACATTTGCAGGGGAAGTAAAATTTTTGACATTTGTGTACGGTTAATAAAATATACTGGGTTGCAACCCTTACATTGGTAATAATTCAGCATGTTCATCACCTAACATTAGTTGAAGGCATTATTTACTAAACTAGGAGCCTACTTGTCGAGATACTGACAGGGAGAAATGAACTTTTTAGAATTTAGCAGACAAACGTATGCCAAATATATTTCAACGGTAAATAAGTCTTCGATTTAGTTGGGTAGGCATTATTTACTATACGAAGAAAGAAACTGAGGAGCCAACTGATGTCGAGCTGGCATTACCAGCTACGATCAATGGTCACAGAGAAATCTCTATCGATCTTAATCTTTTAGGGTTAGATACTAGAAGGTAAAAGCTCTTGTGGGAGTCCCCGTGTCCGAGCGGCTAGACGCTTCGTGGGTTCATATCGATCCGGGTCAAAAGAAAAGGCGGCCGGCATGATCTGACCACTTAGTGGTTGATAAAAATACTAAAATGCCCTATACGCCTAAAGGCGTGGGAAAGGGGTCCTTTTTAGAAGCTCTTGTGGTGGAAAAACGCTCCCATGACACGCTTAAAGGCATCACTTAACAGGGTTTAGTATAAACCTTGACATTTTGCAGGCTGCTATGGTACTTGACCTGAACCTGTAGTATCACAATGCAAGAGAGTTTCAGGGTATTCACATGGAGCTTGGTGACTTAAGTTTAAACCTGATAAATGGATATGCCATGGTAGACTGTTTTGTCAGACTGTAGACTATTTTGTCTGACTTTCAAAACCATGCAAGGATCGTTCAAAGCTTAGTGGAATTAGAATTATCACCTTGCAAAATACAACTGTGACGGTCTTAGAAAGACAGTCGTTGTCAAGCTGCAAGCAGTTTTGGTATAAAAGAAGCTTTTTTTCCCCAGGATGTCAGGGCAGCTACGGGTCAGGAAAAGATACCGAGTCAAATGCAGCCACTTTTGCCATCGATGTTTTCGAAGGGTTCCTGAGCGAACAGGAAACTATGTCGGCAGCGCTTTCTCACAAAAATGTGTATAATAGAGTTAAATATGATATTTTGATGACCGCACTGATGGAGAAGGAAGTCAGTCCCTAGTTGGTGAACTGGATAGCAGCTGTAGTATATTGAAGCCCTACTCTGGCTTTTACCAGGGGCCGCAATATAGGCGTCCAAATGGCGCGGTTTCTGCTCTCCGTCTGGGTGGCACTTTGTGTCATCGGGTGTTTATCGCTTGTGTGATGTCCTGGTGGGGTAGAAATTCAGTTCAGCTGTAGTATACTCTCGTCGGCTTGCTCTCCGTCTGGGTTCATGGGCCTCAGAGTCCCGTATTATAGCCCCGCGATTGCCACACGTCCCGCCATCTCCCATATGTTCTTTTAACGTGTATACGAACAGGATTACAAGCTTAGAAGCCCCAGGAGTCAGAAGGATACTGACATCTGCAGATTATATTCTCGCTTATAGGCAGGGCAGAGAGAGGAAACAAACCTTTCAGGAGCTAGAGGCGGCATCAGACAAAGTGACTACTATGACTGGTGTACAGATACAGAAAGTAGTGCTGTCGTTCACCCAGAAAAATCGTCTGTTCTCTCGACAATAGGAGTTTTAGAGATGATGTTCCAAATCTCACAGTGGATGGTAGAGACGTCAACACACACACACACACACACACACACACACACACACACACAGAGAGAGAGAGAGAGAGAGAGAGAGAGAGAGAGAGAGAGCCAGCTTAACTATCTGGGAATCATATTTGGCAGGAGCCTGTCTTTCAAGAACCATATGAAGACAGTTGTCCCAAGATGTAAAAAAAAAAAAAAAACTATGGCTACAAAGGACATAGAGCAGAGAAAGCTTTTCACACAATCAGCACTTAATTCTCTCAGTGATTGATTATGGACTAGGACGGCACATTGTCTCAAAGAGTCAACTGGGTAAACTAGGGTTCATACAGAACGCAGCTATGCCGGTAGTTTTGCAATGTACCAGGGACACCCCTGTAGTGTGTATTCGATACATCCTTGTTTTGTCGGCAGTTGCTGGTACGCTGAAGGTGCTGCAAACGAAGTCATACCTCAGAGTAGTTGCAGACACAACCTTTGCAGCAAACGTGGGATGCAAGTGAGGTCTGCGGTTGATAAAAGGGAAGCCATGGATGGCTCAGGCAGAGGACACGATCAGTCAGCTTTGCATTCTGTAGAACATTAGACGAAGCTAGGAGTGGGTCAGAGTACTAGCATAACTAGAGTCACGATCACATTGAGCACATAGAGTGGCCAGCAAGTGCCGCAGATGTAAAAATTCAGCAATAAATTCATGATAATTTGTTTCTCATTTGCACTTTTATATTTGCATATAATTTATTTGTTATATTTCTTTCTTCACTGAAGTAAACCTCTTTTGTACGATTACTGAATCACTACCAAACATTGCAGATCCTAACATTGTCTACAGTTACAACTGTATCACTTGCACAAATCTCTCGCTGGATTCCGGGGCTCTGTGTGGGGCAATCAAGAATAAACACATTGCATCCATAACAAGTATTTTGTAAGTCAGCTAAGTAGGGACCTCTTTCGAAGTCGGGGTGCATCTGCATAAGATAATTCAGATCTGTAAAACGTATGTGCACGCAACACTCAAGTTCAGGAAAAAGACTGAAGTCCACAAGTGCTCGAATAACCAGAATTTTCCGCAGAAGTTTACAGCCGATGAATGTATAGAAGAAGACTATAATACTTTACATTGTTGATGAATAATTATTAGTAAGAAAAATATTCAATGTGTTGTTTCAAAATACAGCATGTAGTTCTTAAATTATGACTATATTAAAAAATAGTTTAGGTTCTCTGATTGACCTAGTCTAAATCTAGTACCTTGAAATTATCAAGGAAGTAAACGCGGCCAGTGTGCTGTTGACAACAGTATAGTCACCATCATTATGATGATTAGATGTTTTTCTGGCAGCATGGACGATCATGTCAGCCACATCCAACCCTCTCCGCTAAAATGTAGCAGTTCGTGAGCTGACATTTTTCAAACAGCATGATGAACCGCTTTGTACTGCCTTAAATCTCCCCTCTCTCTCTGTCATTTTCATCCGCTCTATTCATGAATCATCCCATCTGTTGCAACCTGTTACACTCGAAAACACTTTTCATAATATGGCAAAGGAAACAACAAACAGTATTGTCTGGGTTTAAAAAAAAAATCGCTTTCTTGTCTTTCAACAACAATATAATGTAAGTTTCCATTGGGTAAATGTAAGGTTATTAAGGTTAAATGAAGAGGGTTTTCATGGTGAACTCAAGCTTTGAGTTAGGGTCAATAAAGAACATAATACATCAAATAGCTTCGTCAAGATGAACTGATGTTTCCTTTTATCTATCTCTATTCCAAGCTATAGATAAAGGCAACTCTCTTTCTTTGAAACACACAAAAATCAGAAGAGGAACCCTTGAGGCGGTTGTCTGGTGTGTTTTTCTATCTTTCAACTTCTTTTTATGAGTGCCGATTAATACATTGCCTGTTTATATATATATATATACAGACTGTAAACCCATTCTCTCTACAGGGACGTACTATGTATAAGTCAAATCAAGGTATTACCGTGTCTTTCTACTTCTTGTGATTTTTCAGAGCAAATGAATCAAATATTTTGTTGTGTTTTAACAGAACTTGTGTAAATTGAACTTGGTGAAGGTTGAAAGTTTTAAATTTATGTTTTTTGTTTGTTTGTTTCGTTTCGATTATACATTAGTAGGGAAGCAGAAGTGCTGAAAGCAGGCTCACTTCACAGCTGCCATCCGGACACAGAATCCCAACCAGAGGCATTGTCAGTATAGACAGGAACAATGTTTCCGAACGGAGTGCATCTACCTGAGAAGTGTAGAATCAAAAGTCTGCACTCACAAAAGTCTGATGGAGAATATATATATATATATATATATATATATATATATATATATATATATATATATATATATATATAGCAGAAGGCATGATACCAGGAAGGAGGGACAGGATCCGATCGACACGAAGATGGGCACAGGATACGACTCCTTGAGTCCTTGACCTGCACTCATATGCCAATATCACTCCGAGGCACAGGAAATATTCTGCTGCTTAAATACGATCAGCATGAGATTTACCATACCCTTTCCTAGTGCAGATTAGTCTTTCAAAATATGGATCTAGCACCATATGTTCAATAGGCTTTAAGACACTGAAAAGAAATCTGTACATATTAATTCTTAGTAATAATTCTCTTGACATCAGAAATGGATGGTCCGGGGACAAGAATTTTGAGAAGCACCGAACTAAGTTTTGTCGCACATCATTCATAGAAAACTGTAAAGTGTAGCGTAAGAGCAAATGATAAATTATGAAAATGTCCGCATTGTAAATGTCAACTTCAGAGTGAAGGAATTAAGACTGACAGGACACTTCAGCAAGTAATGTTTATGATGCAGTGCATTTCAACGTTGATACTCAAGACTTCATCACGCCCATCCCTTCTAGCTTTTCTCCAGTATGTTTCCTCACTATAATCTCCACAGACCTTTGTATGTGTGTGTTCTGTCTGTGCGTGTTTGTTGTGTCTTATTTGTGTATGTAATGTGTCTCGCGTCTACATATTATATCGCATATCTATGTGTACGTCCCCCGTGTGGGTTCCGGGGCCCCATTGTGGGAAAAACAAGAATAGACCCCCTGCCTCCCAAAAAGCATGTCGTAAGAGTCGACTAATTGAGAGCTTCCTTTGAAGTCGGAGTGCATCTGCCGGAGAGGCAAGGAACCAACAGTCTGTATTCAAGAGAATGAGATCTGTAAAACTGATGCACACGCAACACTCAGGTTCTAGAGAAGGACTGCAGTTCAGTAGTGGACGAGCAACCAGAACCTTCCGCCAGAGTTTACAGCTGGTGAACGCGAAGAAGAAGAAGATGTGTACGTGTTATGTCTTTGAGCATGCCCGTACGTGTTGTAGGAATGTATGTCTATGTATGTTGTGTCTGTGTATGTATTGTGTCTGTTCTTCTAGCTGTGTCTGGTTATATGTGTTGTGTCAGTAAGTAAGCCTTTGGATGCATAAGTGTATTTGTGTGTGTTTGTTTGTGGTTCTACGTCTGCCTCGCTTGCACGTCTGCATTGTGTATGTCTACCTTATGTATGTCTACCTTATTTATGTCTACCTTGCGTACATCTGCGTTGCATGTCTGGTTGAAGAATACATTTGCCTTTCATACTTTTGTATTTTACTTTACATTCATACTTGGAATTTTAATATTCACACATAATATGCTTGATATATAAAATAGAATTGCCGTGTGAAAGACGAGTCTGACTGACTGAATTTCTACCCCACCAGGACATCACACAAGCGATAAACACCCGTTGACACAAAGTGCCACCATGTGGATGAGGATCGCCGTGGAGAGGTCCCAGAAACCGCGTTCAGACAATTGGCCATATTTATGACCTGCCTATATTGCGGCCCCTGGCAAAAGCCAGTGTAGGGCTTCAAATAACGAAAAATTTCCTCCTGAAAAGGATGAAACTGTGATTACTGATATATGGAAAGACGAGTGAATGAATTTTTGCCCCACTAGAACATCACACAAGCGATAAACACCCGATGACACAAAGTGCCACCATGTGGATGAGGATCGCCGTGGAGAGGTCCCAATAACCGCATTCAGACAATTGGCCATATTTATGGCCTGCCTATGTTGCGGCCCCTGGCAAAAGCCAGAGTGGGGCTTGGCTTCAAATAAAAAAATATTACGTCCTGAAAAGAACGTATTGTGAAAAGACGAGTGGCTGGATTGGCTTTTTACCCCACCAGGACATCACACAAGCGATAAACACCCGATGACACAACAAATATGGCCTGCCTATGTGCCGGCCAAAAATCAACAAAAAAAAGATTACGATGAACAGAATGTATTGTGAAAAGACGATGGCGCCATTCAACATGGGAAGTGGAGAGGTCCCAAAAACCGCGTTCAGACATTTGGCCATATAAATGGCCTGCCTATATTGCGGCCCCTGGCAAAAGCCAGAGTGGGGCTTCAAATGACAAAAAATTTCGTCCTAAAAAGGACGAAATTTGGTATATACTGCAAAATTCTTCATCATCATCATCCTCAGCCTCCTGCTTATCATTATTGTCAGTTATCATTAGCATTATCTACCTTTTCAGATGGCGTGGGCGTTTATGTCCCTTTACAGATCTGGGTCTATGACAGGGGTACCGACACAAAAATATTTGTGGGGCACGTAAAAAAAAAAAGGGGAAGGGGGTGCGTCCGTCAGCCTGTTTAAACATTTTGCAGGAGTTTGGAAGTAAGGGGATCTAAAAGCGTGTAGGCTTTGTTTAATGCGTAATGACACACACATATGAATATATATATATATATAAATAATATGTTGAGTAGAATGTATATACAAATAATATGTTTGAAATAATAGGAAATTTGTAAACATATTCTTAAAAAGTAAACTTCTATACATGGTGATGGAGAACCGCTTAGTCTGCTTGGACATTTTTGTTGGGGAAAAGGGGGAGGGGCGAATCTCATCCATCGCCTCTTAAACGACACCTGGGCTTAAGTTGTCTGTAGCGCTATAATCATCACGCCGAAACCTGGTACATACAGACCTATTGTTCCCTAAAAAATATAACGCCTATAATGTACTGTCACTACTGTCTGTTTTACCAATTTTGTTTTGTTTTGGGCCGGTGAGGATTTAGGGCCCCATGACTGGCGCTGTCGCCACGGACTGTGCCCGTTAGGATGTTTTTTTTTGCTCCCGACTGAAAAACTCCGTTACATTACCGGGAGTCGAACCCAAGTCTCCAGTATGAGAGCCAGAAGTTGTAACCACTCGGCCAGCCGCTCATCGCATAAAGTGTAACATTCTCATAAGCACGACGACAAGGTTTTGACATCATCATCATCAGGTGCCTTGCCGACTGGCGTAGGCGATCATGACTCTCCACAATCTGCGATCTCCTGCAGCATGTATCAGTTCGTGTGCCGACACACTTCCATGCAATGCAACAAGACTGTCAAGAATCTTCACTCATTGTCTTCCTCTTTTCCTCCTTCTACAGATCTTTGCAGTGGTCACAACATGTTCTATTTTCCCCTTTCTCATAACATGGCCGAAAAGTGATGACTGTTTCATTCTGATGTCTGTTATAAGTTGTCTTCGGGCTACCGCCTCTTTTAAAACCTCTTAATTGCTTTTTTTTTTTTTTTGGTTGTCCAAGGTATTCTAAGCTTTCTTCTGTAAAACCACATCTCTGAGGCCTCAAGAAATTGTTTGGCCTTCCTACCGATTGTCCAGGATTCACAGCCATATGTTAAAACTGGATGTATGTAGCAAGCTAGAATTCTTTTTCTTACTCTCAATGACAAAGATATTTTGCACAAGACGTTCTTTATTTTATAAAATGCAGTTTTTGCCTGTCCTATTCTGTTTCTTATCTCAGTTATGCATCTTCCATCTGATGTACATAACATGCTTTATTGATGAAATACAACTGCTATGTGAAAGATGGGAGTTTGAAAGGGCCGAATGTAAGACAGACCTGCGTGCGTAATTTGTAACCCTTTGAAAATAAAGTTCGTTCGTTCGTTCGTTCGTTCGTTCGTTCGAACTTGTCCCAAAATAACACCATCGACTTTTATTACATATTGTATGCGATGATGATTACAATGGCAATTATTAAGATGGCTGATATTATAATTTTTTTTTTCAGAGCAAGAATTTTAGAGTTTAGTTTAATATTTCTCTGAAAATATTTTTTTAAACACACCATTGGGGTAGATTAGAAACAAGTAAAGGGAAAAAAGAAAGGAAATTTTTAAAACAGCTAGTATGACCTTGACTCCAGGTTGATCCAACATTGAGTAGGTACCGGGTGCAGTCCCGGGAAGTAAAGGCAGCCGGCGTGATGCTGACCACATCACTTGTGCCCATTGGTCTATAAAAATACAGGTCTAGCCCTATATGCCCTATACACCTAAAGGCGTGGAGAAGGGACTTTTACTTTACTAGTATGCCAACACAGAGAAGGAGACGTGGCGAAAACCTACACAGTTGACGACTTCGCTGTACACGTGGAAAAGACATCTGAATCCACAGCCCATATAAGATATTTTAAGAACCACTGATGTACACCCTCCTTGCCTTTTAGTGTAAGTGGAATTTCATGCCAAACACATATTGTTGAATTAGCCAGTTGCCAGTCTATTTTCCGTAAATACAAATGACAGGTTTATTTTTGTTGCCATAACTTCTACGAAATGTTTCTCTACATTATCTGTGCTCTAACTTTCTTTTTGAATATTTGTGACCACCCTTGGCAGTGTTTAAACCTATCATCTGCAACCGGGTCGCCAATAGGCTAGACGGTAGACGACTTCGTCGTCAACCGGGTAGCCCATTTGCTAGCATCGCAGGTAGACGACTTTGTCTCCGGTCGGGACATTATTTGGGTCTGTCTGCTTTGATCGCATGAACACTGCAAGAGTCCTTTTCAGGGCTGCTTGTTGGCGAGAATTGTTAAGCCCTTTTATATAGCACAAATAACCGAATCAAAAGCTACCCCTTCGGGTTTGCTGGCTGAACGTGACAGTCTTTTACTTCGCTAAACAAGGAATGAAGTGTTTAAACCTTTTTTTTCAACACCAGGAAAAAAATTGTATTACACGAACACTTAGAGAAAAGTAAAAAATTGTAGTAGCATCCTCAGTGCGTAGCAGCAAAAATGCTCATCTACTAGTCTTGGGATTCGAATCCGAATTGTGTCAGATGAAAAATAAGATCTCGATTGACCCAGCCTTAAAAAAAAGTACCGGGTAATGTCGTGGGAAGTAAAAGCAATGGTGACAAAGTTGGCTGTATTCTAGCGCTGGATTTTGAGCATAATGTGCTAGCGGGAAGACAGAAAAAGGAAAAACACAGAAGGAGAAGGGAGAGATAAAGGGGAGAATTATGATTAGAATAAAAGTAATAGTTCCCCGCTAAACAACAAAAACAGGAAAGTAAAGAAACGACAGCGGTTCTTCTGCGCAAAGATCCTAGAATATTTCATTGAGACCCTGACTATAAATGTCTGTATAATGAGTTACATGACGACGACCTAACTACATGGTGTGACGTGACGCGTGGTATTTAATGGTTTAATAATGTTGAGTAGGGATTTTCCTTTCAACACATTCCCTCCACCAAATGTACCGAACTAAAATCTGAGCTATGTTGCTCTCAGACAAAGTCCTGGATACCCAAGAAAACAGCCATATTGGCTCGTTAAGTACTTTAACATTAGCTGCACTTGGTACCCACAAGAGAAGGCAAGGAATTTTAGATGTCTATAGCATTATACTTAATGAATTATTAGACAGGGCAAATGATTCCTCCGTCATCTACCTTCTCCCGGTGTTATCATTAATAATAAAGAATTATTATCATATTTTTTGAGTCCACCCATCAAATTGTATTATATCTGTAAGTTTTAATTAAACATGTAAGAACAGACATTGTGGAATTACAAAAACTGATGCAGGATCCATATATTTGATTTGAATAACAAATGAATCAGGTTTATTTTGTTGATCATAACTTCTATAATAGATAGTGATGGGTATGGTGATAATCTGTGCTTCAGCTAGACTGAGCTTTTGAAGATTTGTGTGAATGGATAATGGTGGTGATAAGTTTAACATATCATAACACATGGTGAGCCGTAACTTAATTAATCATAGAACGGTGACGACTTCGTGGTCACCGAGTAGTTCCATTTCCTAGCTTTTCAGGTAGACGTTTGTCCTGGTCGGGACCTCGTTGGGTCCACCTCGTTTGATCGCTGGCCGACTGCAACACAATGTAGGGTACTTGTTGGACTGATCGTCAATGAGCGCTGGGAACTTTCCAGCACATGCCAAACACGACCGAACCAGTCCAAAAATACTTTTCCACGGTAGGTCTGAGTCTGTGGCCTGCTGGCGGCACTATGAGGTAAATCTACAATGCTTGCAGTATAAGTATCAATCTATTGTCCAAATTAAACTCCTCCCTTTACTGGGTTTTTACCCAACCCTCAAGATGATGGACTTAAGCCCCGCCTCTGAGGTAACTATCAGATCAACTTGGCTAACCAGTGACCTGTCGCTCACAGTGAACGGCCTACAGTACGACCTTGACCAAGATAAAACATTCCTAATTGCCAAACACCTGTTCTCTCCAGAATTACACTGACGTGTTAAACTTTAAACTTCTCGTCGCCTCTATGTCTAGAGTCCGCTCAATTCGTGTTAGGTAATCTTAATGACCTACGGTCCAGCTCAGGTGTGATGCTAAGTTCCCCGTTCGCTGGCCTCTACAGTGTGGTCAGGAGATAACATTTATGACATGGGCATGTGAAAGGAAATTCTCTAGCCCCGGTGTAATTGCGTAACATTACCCAAGACTCAGTCGCTTTGTCTGGACTAAGGACTGGAAACGTTTAAATCAATACGGTTTAAAGTAACATTTGGTTTAAGGGCATAGTCTCTTGTCTCTCAATAACCAGAAGAACTTATTACAAGTACTAACTTTTGGAATCACTGAGATCGTATCGTGACACATGGCTACACACACCTAGGCGAACTACGTACTATAGATCCTAAATTAAATCAAGCAAATTAATTATGATCACATTAAACAGCTGTTTATTTTACTCAACATAACATCAGCGTGGTCCACAAATAACATTATTAACAACAACCAACGAGCTCGACCAGAGTCTAAAACATGAATCATCTCCAGCTAAAAAGGAAATACAATAATGACACCATACGCTCAGCGAGATTACCTAAACTATTGGCAAAAACCGAAATATATTTAACATGTGCGTTAAGCTTCAACATGCCAACAAATCTCTTATAGCGACCTGCCATCAAACTATCTCCTAACAAGAATACAAAATGGAAATTAATTCTAAAACCATCTAACCAAAAGAAACGTACCACCGCCTGCGAAATCAGTCTGACAAGGACCTTCCCTGCGGTCGCCATACCTGCGGGCTGGCCCAATGTGCAAAGCCGCAATAGCTAGGTAGGTCTCCCCAGGTTCCGTCCAGAAGTCAAATAGGGCAATACTTCCAGTTGTCCAACAAAAATTCCAAACTTGATATTTTTTCAGCTGCCCGGAGGTCTGCTTTATGAAGGAAGGTTCCTTGGCTGTCTTATTTGGTTTCTTTTTATTTGTAGTGTGTAGTGACACACCTGATATTCCGGTTCTTTTCTTCCTTAGTGCGGTGGGGTGCTTGTGGTTTTTGAGTCTGGTGTGGTCCAGTTTTCTTAGTATTGATATCTGAGGGTTTTAGCTGATTGTTGCTGGTGCTTGGTTTACCTCGTGCTGATCGCTGTGCTGGTGCCCTGTTGCTGCTTGGTTGCCGTTCTGTAAAGCCGCCGGGAAAAGCCAAACAAACACCAGGTCACAACGTCTCAAACAATGCTCCTTCAGGACAATCAGGGCCTTTACAATCTGTTGTTGTGATCAGCCCTTTTTTTCCCCTCCCCACAGAGTGTGGAGAAGTAGTGGAGGTAAGATAGGCTGCAGATGAAAGAGGTAATTTGCTCGAATGTGACAGGAGATGTGATAGTTAGGTCGGAAGAATGAGAGCGACAAATAGCTTCAGGGAGATGGGTTCCACTCCTGGTGGGTTGAGGTCCCTTGGTCTGAACTAAAAGTAAAAGGCATTTGTTAAAATACATGTGGTGTGGGGTAGGGTGGCATGAGAGAGACTGGAATTCCCAAGTGCTCGTCCCCTTAGGTGCAATGCCCTCGGCTATCTGCTTCAGAGCGTCGGGTGGCCTGTGGTAGTTTCCGTTGTCTTCTTATTCCTGAAAATATACTAAGCTAAGATTTTTGGTTAGCTCTATGGCATTTACGTAGTTATTCGCCTATAGGGATGGAGCAGGTGGGTGGGGCTCCAGTGGGGTGGTGCTGGCTATCCAGGAGAGGGACAGTGCGGCTTATAGTACTGGAGGTGTCCTTGTTTGCCTCGCTTGTCTTGCTTGTGCCTTGATGGCGTGTTCCTCTCCTCCTCCTTCTCTGCTTCATCATCGGTTGTGGTTGCAAGTCTCTGTACCTCTTCTCTCTTTGTACTTAATGAGTTTTTCCTATTTATACCCAGAGGCCGGATTTTTCTTCATCTTGCTGTCTAGGACTAAAATTCTGTGGCATCTTGGCCATTTTTAAACCAGACTAAATTAAGATCTTCAGGCTGCTGAATTGTAGTCTTTTGTAGTTTTCCAGCCTATTACAATAAACTAAGCTGCTGGTTAGAACATCACATACTGTAGGGACCTAAAACAATTCACCCCCTTCCCCGAATCCCAACAAATGCAATTTTTATTTAATATATTGAATCCCCATAAATGTTATAGTTTTATGCCATTTTGTTAATATTAATTTGGGTGTATCCTTCCAGTTTTTTTTTCTAACTTGACTCTCGTTTTTTAAATTGAATAAAATAATTAGTTTCAAATGTATCATCTTCCACCGTTTATTAACTGATATATTTTAAAGTTTTCTGCTGGTTAGAACATCACATACTGTAGGGACCTAAAACAATTCACCCCCTTCCCCGACTCCACCCAACAAATGCAATTTTTATTTAATATACTAACTATACTACTACACAGGCCAATTTTAAACGACAGGGGTTTCGGGTCTTATTATCACTTGGGGCCTCAGCAAGTCCAAATCAGGCCCTGGCTACAAGTTCAGACTGGTCTATATAACTGTGAGACTAGCATCACATGCCCAAGAGCTACTTGTGCCAGAAGCGTCCTTTACCTTTTTTACCAAACACTAGCAACATTGTAACCTACCAGCGAGGGTCGTTCTTAGATATTGCTAAGCAGGGCTTCTGAAGTTGGTACAAATTCGGTACCATTGACCCTTGCCGAGCAAAACTGTACTTTTGGTAACCATGCCTAGTGTTTTGGTACCTTCTATAAATTTTGCATCAATATTTTAAATATTTGCATTGTGTTAAAGATTTTCTTTTAAAAGCACATGTGCGTGCGCGAGTGTGCGCGCGTGTGTGTGCATGTGTACTTATGTATGTGTGTGTGTGTGCGTGCGTGCGTGTGTGCGTGCGTGCATGTGTGCGTGTGTGTGTGTGTGTGGGTGTGTGGTGTGTGTGTGTGTGTCAAGTTACTATGTATGCGGCGGAGTTCCTAGAATAACTTCTAAACAGTAGAACACGGTTTTATGGTTTCTAGGTAAAGGAGTCTCATCTTCGCGTTATTAATCCTACATACCTACTAACATTCTTACCCACCTTCATACCTACCTACCTAATACTTACCTACCTTCATACCTACCTAATACCTACCTAGCTACATACCTTTATACCTACCTACCTACCTACCTACCTACATACTTACCTATCTACCTTCCTGCCTACCCATATACCTGACTAACAATTTAAGAAAACCTCTACGACATCTCGATCGCATATGTCCTTTGCATGACCACTCAGTTCTAATACTGGATGAAAGGGATTACAGAAAACATCGCAAAAGTAATGTGAGTTAAACTATTAAGATCTTGATAAGAATTATAATGGGAAGAAGAAAGCTGTGTAAAAAAAAACACACACACATTTTGGGAACGAAGTGTACAAATATATTGAAAGTTAAAGCATAAACAACGTTAAATACATTCAAAGAAAATTAACAGAAGGAATTACTGAAATGAAGAATGATCTACAATTGTGTGCTACTGACTACATTTATAGTATTTGATAAAGTGTAAAGTGCATAAATAATCATAATGTTGTATGACTTCAATTTATTGACAAATGTATAAGAAAAGTATTTAAACACACACATACACACACACACACAGACACGCACACACACACACACGCACACACACACAGACACACACACAGACACACAGACACACACACGCACACACAGACACACAGACACACACACACACGCACACACACACACAGACACACACACACACACGCACACACAGACACACGCACACACGCACACACACGCACACACGCACGCACACACGCACACACAGACACACGCACACACGCACACACACACACGCACACATGCACGCACGCACACACACACACATACATACACACACACACACACAGAGGCAACAAAGATTAATCTAAATTCTTGGGTCAAGTCATGAGAAGAATAAATCTGGCGTATATAATGACAGTGGCAATTTGGAGGGGAAAAAGTTTGAAGAAGACCAAAAGATAAGATGCTGAACACTTTGACATCATAATCATGGAAGATCAGCAGACGTATAAATGGGTCCTGACGTCTTCTGCCTTCTATCCCCCAATCGGGCATAGGCCCTCAAACATCTCACATCAAGTGGTTCTACACTTCGCTACTGGATGCAGCTGACCCCATTCCCTCCCCATCTTTTAAACATCACTCTTTAGCTCCCTTCTCCATATATTTTTTGGGTGTCTTCCTTTATTTAAATGCCCCTGTGGGTTCCAGTGCGAATACATTCTAGTTATATTATTCTCAGGCTATCTTAACGTGTTTCCAATCCAAAGCCGCCCTCTTTTTTTTTTTTTTTGACTTCTTGGTCCACTGAAACTTGTTTAGTTCTCTCCCGAAACTATACATGAGTGATGCTATCATACCTTTTAATTCCCTCTGTTCTGTGCAGGCACCAGATAATTTAATGATGCTAAGTGGAATACAAATCCACGCCTTCAACAAAACACTTTTTTTTTCCAACTAGAGTGCTGGGCAAATTACCACTAAGAGGGAAACAAAGCAATGTTTTCCATGACGAATTTGAACAAAGAACACACAAATAGCATATTGCGTAAATGATTGCCTACGGAACGAAATTAAAGGCATTCGACACCAAATGTCAGATGAAACTTATGAACATTAAATGAGGTGAATTCACACAATTCACACAACGAGAAAATGATGATGTCCAAGAGGAGCCCTTAAACAAAGGTTGACGAAAGAGTGCAACGGTTCTGGACTAGATTCCACTGACGATATCGTAAGGATTGCACGGGATTAAACAGAATAGAAGAACAGACTACGAAATGTATATGCCATATAATCGCACAACCTGATGATGATGACTGTGATGCTGATATTTCGAGGCATATCGTAAGGTTCACACTACACAAATGTATGAGTAAAATAATTTGTGCATACAATAGGAGATGGTCGTGAACATTCGTTTGCTATGGTAAAACAGGTAGTTACTTTTAAGAAAATGTGATTTTGTAGCTAAGTCAAAAATGTTCCATTTTGTTGTTGTTGTCACTTCATGATATTCAGTTGTTAGTGTAGTATGCACCTGGCGAGATACGGCGAAATATGCTTGGAAATAAATTGTGCATCTATTGTTTGTGTCTTTTTGGTTCGAAATTAGAGAGGAAAAAGATCCAATGGACACAAAGTGGACGCAGAAATGCTTACCGTGCCCAGTTAGGAAAGCTACCCACACAAATTATCATTTCTGTAAACACTAAGATGCAGCCTCGGATGGGGTAGGAAGTTCATGTACGGTGTAGAAATTATATTGTCTAGACCGTGACAGGAAGACAATCCTCTGACAATCAACACGATCATCCTATCATCATCAGCATCATGTGTCCTGCTGATAAGCGTAGGCTGTCATGCTTCGCCATTTTACACGATCATAGTATCACGGATCAGGTATGTGCTCTTGTCTCGTTTCATCCTAATGCCCAAGTATCAAGGTATTTTTCTCTTTGCCTTTCCCTCGCTCTTCCAATTAATCTTGCCAGCCGTCATCACGTTCTCGAGTCAGTTATTTCTCATAACATGTCTGTTTATGTTTATTCGGCGGATCAACAGCATGACATACGGGTGTAACCCACAAAAGGCCTCGTTCTACTTCTAACTAAAGCCTAAGTCTGAAGAATTTTAGTGCAGTGCACGAACTCCGTACACCGGCGAGGATCCTGAAATACTTTGGGTAGATTTTCAACACCAAATTTTGGCCGGGCAGCGCTGTTAGGCTACTTTTTTTGATTTCCAGCTGCTAAGTGATTTTTTTTTTTTTTTTGCGTGCGTAAAAATAAATACACAAGGGAGTCCGATCTTACTACCCAGAGACAAGAAGACATTACTAGAAGTCTACGTTAAAAAATCTCAGCCTTCACCAGGGCTTGAACACCTGACCTCCAGTCCATGTTTTGTATCATAAAGAGTAACTCTATCCAATCATCACACTCCATCCCTTTTCCACCCTTGGATATAAATGTTTGCCAGAGAGATGGCCAGACTTCCCAGTCACAGTTTTATTTCCGGTTTTGTTCCATTCGAGTCTTCTTCAGTTAGAAACTGCCGGATGTATTGAGTCGTCCTGGTTGTCTTGTTCCCAGGTTCTTGGTCTCCCATGCCTGTCGTGCTGGCTGATTTTCTTAACTTTTGCGCACATGTCCAAACCATCGTAACTCTGACTGATCAACTCGAGTTTGTAAGGCCTGGGTTTCAAGATCATGACGTATTGTCTGGCTACAAACTTTGTCCCGTCTTGTCACCTGGACCACCTTTCTCAGAGATCTCATTTCTGAAGACTAAACATGTTTATTAGAAGCTGATGTCTTTGCCCATGACTCACGCCCATATGTCAGGCCTGGCACATCGGTAGCGCGGTATACAGTCATCTTTGTCCTTTTTGCCGAGGAACCCTGGGTTTACACCCTGGAAAAGTCTCCCAACTGCTGTTTTTTTTCTTTCGCTTAATGCCTTTATTCCAATCTATTACAACTCCAACGTAAATGAACTTGTTGACATTGCAACATAACAACAGTTATAAAAGCGATCCTAAAAAAAAAAAAAACCCAAATCAAACAGACCCATCTGTAACAGCTGTTCAAAACAGGAGCAGCTGCCAAACCTGGATATTTAACAACAGGTGGTAGCGAGATGAAATTAGTTACCCGCCTGTACACATTGTGTGAATATGATAGATATCTTATACAGTAAATACCAGCTAGCAGCTACATATCCGACCTTTCCATCGCATTTTCAATACTGAGGAGTAATTTATGTTCATCAATATTACAGTATCAGAGATCTGATCTCTTGTTGTTTGCATGTCAGATAGGGACAGCTAATTCGTATCTGCACAAGAATGTGTGCTGCACCAAGCTTCGGAAGACATTACCGATGCATCAGTTATAACTTCTTTGAAGATCGAACGGGTCGAGCGGGTATCTGGGATTTGCTTTCTTGGCTTGCTATTTAGAAATACAATTCTTAAAACATTAGGCAGCCTCCCTGACAGGTCCCTGGCATTCCACTGTCTTGACAGAAATGGGATTTCTATCTTAAATACCTCAGTTAAGTGATGTTGTGTATTCTTGTTCCTACTTGAGGTATTGTAGATTTATGTAATGTGCAGATGAAGTCTCGCGAGAGCACTGTTCTTTGTGATTGTGAAGCTGACAGGTTCCATGTTTCGTTTGGTTTGATATCTACCCATGACGGTTTGTAATGTTTACAGGTTTTAGGTATTCCCCTGTCAACAGTTTTCAGCTTCATCCACAGAAAGAAGCTCACAATGGATGAAACTACGGGATTTGCACTCGACAAATGCCTCTCCATCATTAAAGTCGTCCCAATGTGGGATACAATCTTTCGTTGTTTGAAGCCGCACCCTGGCTTTTGCCTGGGCCCTGAATATAGCTTGGCCATAAATATAGCCTAACGGTTGAAAGAGGTTTCCGGTACCTCTCCACGTGTGATCATTATCTGCATGGTGGCACTTTTTGTCATTGAGTGTTTATCGCTTGTGTGATGTCCTGATGGTGCCCAACAAGAGAGAAATGCCCTTCTTTCGTGAAAGAAGGAAAGACGGCTCAGAAAAAGGGTCCACACCCTCACCCTCAAGGAACTGCTAGTTGCACGAGGTTGATGGAGCCGTTACGGTATCCCAATTATAATTTATGTGTGGGTTAAACAGGGCATTTGAAATCTGCCCTATTGGTCTGCCATACGAGTCAGATTTTGTTATCTCTTCATGCCAAACTTTTAGTAAGCAGCTCGAGTAGGGGAGATAACGGAAGAAGTAACAAGGAAAGACAAAGGAAATAATCCAGACCAACGATGTTCATTACTAATTTTAATTGAAAAACAAAGGAAATGGCAGAAACATGCGGCAACATTAGTTTTATTACTCATAGCAAAACAACGAAAAAGAACAAAGACTTATTATACGAACCTAGTAATATCACAAAGCAACCAAATCTAATAATAAATAACAACGGACTGCAACTGCTGTACATCATCACTGCTTTCTGTTCATAATTGCCTCTCTTGAAAAAAAAAAAAAAAAAGCAGCCGCTACTTCTTCTCCAGTGTTTGCTCAAAAGGGCAATTGGTACGTTGAATCATATTTACAGCTAGCCTGTGATATCTGCGCCTTTTTGTCCAACATACCCGATTGTGAGAAAACCCCTAAAAAGTCTTCTTTCACGGCTAACTTGTTAAAGTGTAGTTGATTTATTCTATTCCCTTTTAAAGTCCCGTTGATGTCCATTCTGGTGCCTTAGGAATTATTTACTTCCCAAAATATTTTACCTTATACTAATCCAGTTTCGTCCTTTTCAGGACGAAATTTTTTGTTATTTGAAGCCCCACCCTGGCTTTTTCCAGGGGCCGCAATATAGGCAGGCCATAAATATGGCCAATTGTCTGAACGCGGTTTAAAGGACCTCTCCACGGTGATCCTCATCCGCATGGTGGCACTTTGTGTGATCGGGTGTTTATCGCTTGTGTGATGTCCTGGTGGGGTAGAAAGTCAGTCAATCAGTCAGTCAGTATTTTACCTTATCCATTTAGAGGCTGGGTCGACCTTGCATCCATATACATGAACATCGCGTCTCAACACTGAAATGCAGGTTACAGTGTAAGCGAAGGGCGCCATCAGATAACTGTCTTTAAGGGTTGAAGAAGGTTTATGGGACGTGTACCTGTTTGACCCCACATCCTTTAAGTGGTAATCCCGCATACCCCAATGGCAAGAATCGTCAACCAGTAAACGTATTGATTCTCTTACTGCCTTGACGAAAATCTGGTAGCCGCCGCGTTGTAGCGGCTACTTGTTAATCTGCGGATCTGAAGGTCAGGTGTTCACATCCTAAGGAAGTCATACTTTTTTTTTTCCTTTCCAAAAATGACTTTGGCTTCCATGTCGCCCCAGCCTTAAATAGTTACCAAATGAAAAAGTGCTGGGAAGTAAAGACTGTCGGCAAGATGTTGACCACATCACCCACCGAAAGAATATACATTTAGAACTATACGTACAATACGCCTAAAAGAGTCGAACAGTGTCATTGGTGAAGATCCAAACTGTAACCAGTAGGACATCAACTAGCGAGCTAACCACTGCGTTACTGTGGCTCTACAAACTGGTGTTTATTTGTTTTAATACTGTTCTCTGTGTTTTGTTTTATATAATTGATGCCCCACTTCCTTGAGTTCCAAGTTTACTGTGTAGAAAACACACGAAACGATCAGTGTGTGTGTGTGTGTGTGTGTGTATATATATATATATACACTCACACACACACACATAAACACACATATATTATGTATACGATTAAAAACGTTTTCACAAGCTGACAATTGTTTTGTAGATTGAGCCCAGGTAGGCGCACCTCGACGGAGAACAAAAGCTCCTGAAGTCGTAAACACATTTATAACAAACAATCAATTTTAAACATTCTTTTAAATTATTATGCATCATTTTACCATATTACAGCAATCACAAAGTTTCGGTCAAGAGGTTTTATATGCTCTTTACGAAAGTAAAACAAACACCACACAGTGAAATGCATGCAATATAATATACATATATGTACACAATTGTGATGAAAACAAGATTCAAAGCGCAGTGAACACGGTGAACACGAACAGCTTGTGTGTGTGTGTGTGTATCTGTGTGTGTGTGTCTGTCTGTGTGTCTGTGTGGGTGTATGTGTGTGTCTGTGTGTGTGTGTATATGTGAGTGTGTATGTGTATCTGTGTGTCTGCGTGTGTATGTGTGTGTCTCTGTGTGTTTGTGTGTGTGTGAGTGTATGCGAGTGTGTGTGTGAATGTGTGTGTGTGTGTGTGTGTGTGTATGTGTGAGTAAATATAGGGCTGTGACTATTTGTTGTCATTCAGTTATTTCTAACTGAAAATACAAACATGTCAATACAGAAAACATTTTGACTGTTCTCAACTCTGCTTCTCTTCTTTGAAACTTCTGTCAGAAAAAACGTTTACCGGAAGACCAGTAACCCGGATGAACGCTCTCGCACAGTCCAAAGCTTCAGGTGTTTCTGAAAGTTCGACCCCCAGAAATAAATATCAGTCGCACATTGGATGACGGTGTCACAAGACAAAACCCTCATATTAATTAAACGTTAAAGTTAAAAGTCGAGTATATCGACTTCATCGCACCATGTTTTAGCCCATATGGCTTGATCTCTATCTGACTCCAGAACTACATGTCGCCTTACAAAAGCGTCCCACAAAGCACAGACTACGCAACTCCAGCGACGAGCCCAATACTAACACCGTAAAAATTGCACTTCTGAACCGAACGATGCAGATGTGAAACGAACTCACGACTTTCAGAGCGTTAGGACACTGCTTGAGACCACCCCCACCCCCCACCCCCCAAAAAAAAAAAATCACTTGAATATTCTCATCATCCAACAAGAAAGTTTAATTAGGACAGTGGTAAGCACTGCCCGGGTGTCGTCCGTGGGGGGAGGGAGAGAGCTGATGTCACATACAGATTCCTGAAGGGACTTAAAAATGCTGATAATAATATCCCTGAGTCTGGTCTAATCTGTGTGTGACATCAGTTCTCTATCGGTACTGACACCATTTGGGCATATTAATTTTTCAGCGTTACACAAACAAACAGGAGCCTCCCAGGTGTAGCGGCTAGACGCACCTCTGCAGATCTGATGGTTGTGGGTTCAAGTCCTGTTGGAAGCGGACATTTCTAAAATAACTTTAACTTGCAGGTCAGTGCAGACCTAAATAGGTACCAGGTAAAGTCCTGGGAAGTAAAGGCGACCAGAGTGATGTTGGCCACAACACCCTGCAAGTGCCGAATGGTTTATAACATATAGGTCTTGTCTTATATGACCTATACGCCTGAAGATGTGGACATGGGTCATTCACATTACAGTAGTACACACTGTGGTGAGTACTTGCAGACACTTAGGGAAAAGTAGGGGGCACTGTGGTGGTCTGCGATGCATGGTAGTCCACCTCCAGTAGTGAGAGGTTCAGACACTTTGTTCAATAGTACACAATGTGTTGGGCTTTTTTTTGGGAAAAGTAGTACACATTGTGGTGAGTACTTGCAGACACTTTGGGAAAAGTAGTACACACTGTGGTGAGTACTTGCAGACACTTTGGGAAAAGTAGTACACACTGTGGTGAGTACTTGCAGACACTTTGGGAAAAGTAGTACACACTGTGGTGAGTACTGGACACTTAGATAAGTAGTACCTACACGGTGTTGAGTACTTGCAGACACTTAGGTTAAAAATACCTAAAGTATTTCAGGATCCTCGCCGGTGTTACAGTGCCTGTGCACTGTGTTGAGCTTCTTCGCAGACACTTTGAGAAAAGATGTACATCACTGTGGTGAGTACTTGCAAACCTTTGGGAAAAGTAATACACAACTGTTTTTTAACTGGCAGAAACTTATGGAAAAGTAGTACACACAGTTCACCCAGTACCTTGCTCACTCTGGGAAAAGTAGTCAACTGTGGTGAGTACTTGCAGACTCTTTGGGAAAAGTCTCTCTCTCTCTGGTGAGTACTTATAGATATTTGGGAAAAGTATACATACTGTATGAGTATATATATATATACTATATATAAATATATATACTTCCCTCTCCAGTTCCTTTGTCCACCTCCAGGATTTGGTCTGGGTTCATCTCCTTTTGTGCTGTCAAGGGCACGTAGACAACAGCTACAGAAGCCCCTGCAGTCTCGGAAATGAGATACCTGAGAAAGGTGCATTGTCCAAGTGACAAGAAAAAAACAAAAATCCGCAATGGCAGACAAATCGATCAAGATCTTGATACCCAGTCCTTACTAACCAAAATGGATCAGTCACAGTTACGATGGTTTCAGGACATGCCGGTGTTACAGAATGGGAGAAAATAGGCCACCATGGCAAGCTGGGAGGCTAAGAACCAGGAACGGAGACCTCCGGGTTACGACCCGTGGGATGCGCTGGGTTCAAACAAAACATCCGACAGTCCCTGACTGACAGAGGTACTGGAATGGAACACACAGCCAGAGAGAAAACTGCTGATAGAGACGTCTGGCGATCTCTCTGGCAAACCTCTATACACCCCAAGGTAGAAGAGGAGCGATATAAGTAAGTAATATAAGTAATATATATAAATTGATCCACCTTTCTCCACCCACGTGGGCTGATTTGATTCAAGTGCAAAGACAAAGAAATTATCGTGATATTGTTACCAGATTTTCGCTTGAATTATAATGTGAAAATGACGATCACTATACACACTTAGCACTCTATATGAGCCTGTAGCTCTCTAGGCACAGGAGATTTACATTTATTACATAATGAATGAATATTAGCATCTTACAATAACAAAGTGTTCGACACATAGTTCTAACATTACATGCGCTAAATACTCCTTATGGGGGTACTGGGGCCACATCTGGGGCGGGGGGGGGGAGTGGGAAAAGGGGGGGGGGAAGGGGGACACGAGAACAGGCCCACTGCATCTCTAACAAGCATGTCTAAAAGGCGACTAATTAGGGGTGTTTCCTTTGAAGTTAGAGTGCATCTGCGTGTGGGTCGAGGAACTAACAGTCTGCATAAAATAAACCAGATCTGTGAAACGTATTTACACGCATAACTCAAGTAGTTCTGGAACAGGGTCAAAGTCCATAGGTGGACGAACAACTGGAAGTTTCATTAGGAGTTAACTGCCGATGAACGTCAAGAAGAAGACTATGCAGAAGTTGGATAATAATAATAATAATAATAATAATAATAATAATAATAATAATAATTAGAAAAAGAAGAAAAAGAACTAAATACAAATCATGGTTTTTACATGTTTACAATGCTATTTTTTTTAGAAATTTTATATTTTAAAGCTTCTAATAACAATTAGCCTTTCACATGCCCCTTTTTTTCACATCTTTACTTCACCATCACCCTCATCGTCATCAACAGCTACTTCTTCTTGTTTTTCTTTTATATAACCTTGTGGAGCACTGTTAAATGACATATTATAAGAACTTATGGAACACTGTTAACTGTCATACAATCTTATGGAGCACTGTTAACTCTCATACAATCTTATGGAGTACTGTTAACTCTCATACAATCTTCTCTGTCATATAATCGTGTGGAGCACTGTTAATTGTCATATTATATAACCTTGTGGAGCACTGTTAGATGTCAAAATTATATAATCTTGTGGAGCACTGTTAATTGTCATATGATATAACCTTGTGGAGCACTGTTAGATGTCATATGATATAACCTTGTGGAGCACTGTTAGATGTCATATGATATAACCTTGTGGAGCACTGTTAGATGTCATATGATATAACCTTGTGGAGCACTGTTAGATGTCATATGATATAACCTTGTGGAGCACTGTTAGATGTCATATGATATAATCTTGTGGAGCACTGTTAGATGTCATATGATATAATCTTGTGGAGCACTGTTAGATGTCATATGATATAACCTTGTGGAGCACTGTTAGATGTCATATAATATAACCTAATGGAGCACTGTTAGATGTCATATGATATAACCTAATGGAGCACTGTTAGATGTCATATGATATAACCTAATGGAGCACTGTTAGATTTCATATGATATAATCTTGTGGAGCTCTGTTAGATGTCATATGATATAATCTTGTGGAGCTCTGTTAAATGTCACATTATATACCTAATGGAGCACTGTTAGATGCCATTTTATGTAATCTTGTGGATCACTTTTAGATGTTATTTTATATAATCTTATGGAGCACAGTTAGATGTCATATTATATAATCTTGTGGAGCACTGTTAGATGTCATATTATACAATCCTATAAAGCACTGTTAAATATTTTATTATATAACCTTAGGGGCACTTCTAGAGGACATTATATAACCTTTATGGTCTTTATTTCCCAAGAAATTGCATGATTATAATTTTAGGCGTGATGGTTTTAACTATTCCGCTTTAATGAGACTCGAACCATTAACTAACTGACAGATATCGGTAGTGCTACTGATGTTTTTCTTATGGGATCTATATAATGTCACACTTCTATAGGAAAAAAAAAAAAAAAAAAAAAAACACTTGGAAAAAAGGCTAATTTGTAGCGAATGCAAAGAATAATGACAAGAAGATTTCCCATTGTGTTTCTCAATTATATATATATCAAGTCAGAAAACCTGTCTACAAAACAGCTAGAAATACTCAGCATTTGATTTCCCATTCTCGAAAATACCTGTTTTTACATATTTCATTTTTAGCGTAAATTGCTTCTGAAACGAATATATAACTTCGCTGATCTACATAATCATGGAATGTAGGTTTTTAGCTGTGATACAGATTCCTATATAACTGACATGTGTATGCCTGTGTGTGTGTGTGTGTGTGTGTGTGAATGATAGTTTATGCATGGGTATGTATGAGTGATTGTAAGCATGCATATATTCATACATAGATATATTCACAGACACACACCATCATAATACCTATACATGTACGCATGCTCATAGAGACGTATACATGTACCCACACTTACGCGTACACATTCATAGTCTCAAAATCATATATATATATATTGTATATATATATATATATATATATATATATATATATATATATATATATATATATATATATATATATATATACATACATACATATATACACACATGAACTAATACTCAATCACACATCAGTACACATACGTGCATTGACACAAATGCACTAATACATACTCGAGCACACATCAATACACATACGGGCATCCACACACATGCACTCGCATGCGTGCAAACACATATATACATTCACACAAACACTCACACACTCATGTATCTACATACATAATGCCAGCGCACGTACATACACTCATGCATACAAACGCATTCATAAATACACACCCAAACATACACTCACCCCACACCTGAATACATATACATATATACACTTACTTTCATACAAGTAGAAACCAATACATACACACAGTCACACACACTCGTCCATACACAGCAACCCATACATCTATACACACCCATCATACAATTCTTTACGTACACACACACACCCTTATATACATAACAACATTTTCACGTACAGTTACCCATACGTATACTAACACCCATACATACACTAACACCCATACATACACTAACACCCATACGTACACTAACACCCATACATACACATGAATCTAAACATACCCAGTTACCCATGCACAAACAATCACGCATGCATACATAATAACCCACACATACTCAATCCCCCAAACATAAGCAATTGTCAACGCATACATAAAAACCCATGCATACACAATCACACAAACATTCTAAGTCATAAATGAATACACAATAACCAATACATACACACTTACTAAATCATATAGTAAAAATTATACACATTCATCTATACACACAATCACCCATGCAAACGCAATCACCCATTCACACAATCACCCATTCACACAATCACCCATACACACAATCACTCATACAAACAATCACCCATGCATTTACAATCACTCAAGTACACAATCACCCATGCATTCACAATCACCGAAGCATACACAATCCCCCATGCATACACAATAACCCACGCTTACCCATGCACAATCAATCATACATACAAAATCATACACACAAACTTGCAATGACTCTGTTTTTATTCACTTTAGCCCCAGTCACTTGCAGACTTCTCACTCGTGCACTGACAGTCAATACCACGGTGAAAAATAGACAACATTGAAAGACACAATGAGTTTTCACTCTTTATTCTCTACTCGCTGTTTCTTTAACCAGTACATGGTGAGGTGACATGTCTATGTACTGATATCTAAGATCAATTAACTAGGATAAACTTTAAATTCATTGATAGAAAATACAAACAACCATTACAAAATAGAAATTGAAAGATAAGGACTGTTCTCCATAACGAGAAGAACACACACACAACCAGCCGGCAGACGGTTTCCGTCAGTACTACTTGCTGTTGGCCAGGTAGGCGTTAGAAACTTTTACAAATACATCAGACGCATAATTGATACAAAAACTTCTCCCCTCTACATGCATACAGTTTCTTGGCTCAAACGAGACTGTCCAAATGCTTTTTCTAAGGCCTTATATAATCTTCTGCCGCCCACATTGTAATTACGCCCACATACGACTTTCTAGTGTCCTCCGCTTCGCACGGGTTTCATTTGGTTAACATTTCCCGGTGCATCTCGGCTTTGTACTCGTTAGCATTCGAATATCTCATTCATATTCATTACCTGATGTCATTCCTTCTGTAACATAACTTATCAGGGAGAAAATAGTTCACTACAATACTTAATCACCCATGCATACACGATCATCAATGCATTCATAATCACCCATACTCACAATCACTCATGCATACACATTCACTCATGCATACACAATCAATCATACATACAAAATCACACATTCATACTCAATCACCTATGAATACACGATCATCAATGCATACATAATCATTCATACACACAATTACCCATGCATACACAATCTCCCATGCATACACAGTCAACCATACATACACAATCACACATTCATACTTAATCACCCATGAATACAATATCATCAATGCATACACAAGGACCAAATCATACAGAAGCACCACATCATACACATTCACCGATACATACACAGCCACTCGTAAATCCTCAGACACCTTTACATACGCATACATTTACAATCACTTATACATTCACAGGTACTCATACATACACAAGTACCCAATCATCGGCACATACACATACATACACTTCTGCATACCCATTTACGCACAAAGACGCATATACATACACAAGCGCGCACACACGCACATACTTCTACATACATACATATCACTCATACACTCATATGAATAAATCACAGAATATGCTAAACTTGCATATCGATCTATTCCATGTTTAGAAGAAGAAGCAGAAGCACAAGAAGAAGAAGAAGAAGAAGAAGAAGAAGAAGCAGAAGCACGACAAGAAGAAGAAGAAGAAGAAGAAGAAGAAGAAGAAGAAGAGAAGAGGAAGAAGAAATGATATCACTGACGATGTAGGTGTTTATAAATCCACATAAATCTCGACTCGTGTTCTGAATCAACACTATGGATTATTTTTCTCCATATAATATTTTACACAAATATGTGGTTATTTCTGTAGGTTTGGTTTCTGTCTCTTCTAAGGCTAATCTTTGAAGTCCCCGCGGTATTTTCGCACTTATTATTACACGATCAAAGTGCATTGGTTGGTTCTTTGTTAAATACTGTTTTGCTTTTTGGGCAGTCCTTGTTAGTAATTTAAAGTTATTTGCACCAGTTATTTCATAAAGATCTCCACATAATCCAGGCTTTAATTAACATGATCGTCCACCAAGTAAGGGCCATACTTTTGAACGGGCTTGACGTAACATATTAGTACTCTCTTTGGGCAGAGATCATTTCACCAGTCAGCGTGCCATCACTCAGAAGAATATTTTGCCATCAAAGTTCAACAGCAAAATCTGCCTGACTTGGGATAGTTATGTGGAGTCTCGCTCAACGGGGATGTAGACTCCGTCGGCTCTCTGCCACTCGGTATATATGTACTTTCGGCTCCACGCTAGCCTTAGCAAGCGGTGAAGCATTCGAAGGACTTTCGGACAGCATTTGTACACCATGTACGGGACACCTTTGGGTCCTGGGGCAGGTTTGCCGTTGTCTCTTTTCACAACTTTTTCGACCTCAGACCAAGAAAAGGCATCGTTTTAAACTTGGCCTTCGTCAACTCAGGCAGGCCACTGGCGAACCCCTGCCTGTCATCGAGAGGGTCAATCCTTGTCCGATCGGAGTACAGATGCGACTTCAGCTCCTCTTTACCGACAAGTTAGTATTATATTTTGCAGAAGGGAGACCTTGGAACCACAGCCCATGGCAATGGTGAGTATGACTAGAAAGACCAGTGGCGTTAAGAAAAATCTTCCAAAAGCATAGGATTTCAGAATCAATGTTGCGATCACATGTTTTTAACCGTACTTGTCAGACACTCTGCTTTTAACCTATCTGCAATAATTTTTTCTACCGCTATGACCTTCCTGAATTTCCCTCTTCATGCAACACGATACTTGGCATTCCGTTCCAACGAACCCACCTCAATACCGGCATCATTCATGTCCTGCTTGCAAAATATCTTTATATCGTGGTTGTTGTTGTTATTGTTATCGATCCAGCGGCGCATGAGCTTTCGTCCTTTGGCCCAATGCCATGTAGTGGAAGTTGCATGTTTTCCTTTCCTCCGCACAAGGTGTTCCACTTGTCTGGTCTCGGAGGGAGTAGCATTCTTCTAGTCTCGCTGAGTTTTTGGCACTCAAAGAGATGGTGTTTAACAGTTTCGTAGGGGTAGTTACATAGCTGGCATTCTGGGGAGTGTTTTGGCTGTAATCTGTTTAGATGTCCATTGAGTGGTGTATGTTGCGTTCTAAGTCTGAAGATGGTGGCCTGGTCCCTTCTTGTTAGATGGTTAATGCTGTCATTAGGATCAGGACCAGCCATGTGTCTATAAACCTCTCTTCCAGTGTCTCCCATGGCTTATCTGTTCAACCAAGTCTCTTTGTTTATAGCTCTTATAAGTGTTTTTGCTGTCTGTAGGGTTGTCGCTGTAGGTGGTTGTTCTTGTGTTGCTCCTTTCTTTGCCAATCTGTCAGCTCTGTCATTACCTGGTGTGCCGGAGTGACCTGGAATCCACTGCATCACTATTCTGATGTTGTATGAGGTAATAAGCTGATCAGCATCCAGGATTATCTTGGCTATGTCAGTTCTGCAGCGTTCACTGCCCTCCAGAGCTTGAAGGGCAGACATTGAATCTGTGAAGATGACAATATTTTGGGCATTTGAAGAGTAAACATCCATTACAGTCTTTAGGTGGTATACTGCTGTTTCCAGTGCAATTATTTCAGCTTCATAATTTGAACAGAATTCCCGGCATGCACCAAAAATCTCTTCAGCAGATCCATCAGGATAACCTCTGTAGATTCCGTAACCTGCTTTAATGGTAGCTTTAAATGCAGATTCATCAGTATAAACATGTATCCATTCTTGGGGGTAAGAATCAATGGTCTTTAGCAATGAGTTCATAAGAGCGATTGGGTCGGACTGTTTGGTTTCCTCGCCTACCAATTTAATTAGGACTTCTGGAGTTTTAAAGCGAGCATGTGATGGTAGGTTTCTTGCAACATTCTGAATGCCTTGACGTCTTTCTGGGAGGTGGTATCTGTCCTGAATTTCATTAACACAGCGTAAAACCGATTTGTGCTTTATTCTTTGTTTGTAATCCCAGCTTTCTACAAGGTGTCTATTAGGATGGTTACTATTCTTTCTAACGCTTCTTTCATAAACTTCTGAAGTGGCTTTTTCTCTCCGCAACCCGAGTGGTTCCACATTTGTTTGGATTTCACATGCAGCAGTTCGTGTAGACTGCATAGCTCCGCAGATTAATCGGAGGGCATTATTTTGTACTCTGCCAAGAGTCTCTAGGTTAGTTTTGGAGCAGGTTATAAGCAGTGAGTTGTTGTACTTTATCACAGAGCGAACATATCCTAGATATAAGCCCCTCAGAGTTTCCTTGTCTGATCCTCATGATTTACCTGCAAGTCTCTTTAATAACTGTAACCGCCTCAATGCCTTATTCCTTACGTTTTCAATATGATTCTTGAGGCTGAGATGCCGGTCAAGTGTGACTCCAATGTATGTAGGATGCTCTTCTTTCATCACTTGGTTTTTGTCTAACCTCAGGTTAATATTTTTCCTTGCTACTTGATGGTTTTTGGTAAAGACAGTGTAGACCGTCTTTGCACAGTTAACCTTGAGTTTCCATCTTTGGCAGTACTCATGCAGTCTTCTAAGGTCTCCATTTAGTCTTTGGGCTCCACTTTCCACATTTTCATGACTCGGCCATATTGCTATGTCATCAGCGTACACTTCTTTTTCGGCCTTGATGTGTTCTTTATATCGTGGTATAGGCCAACCTCGTCATCTGCTTAACATCTGTAATAGGAAATAAAGGATGTCTTCAGGGATCACATATAGCTACACTTATTTATTATAGGTGCATGAATGTGCTGCTTCCAAACAGAAAACGCTGCTGATAATTGTCAGATCACATTTTACCGTCAAAGTAATCTCATCACCATGATATGCCCTGCCAACCGGCGTAGGCGCTCATGCGTCTCCACAGATTACAGTCCCTGGTTACCTGCAACAGCTCTCTTGATGATATCTCTCCATGCCATCGTTCAGCCCATCCAGCATCGCCTCTCTTGGTCTGCCTCTACCACTTTTTTTTTCTCACTGATCTTTCCAGTTGTCACGATGTTCTCCAATGTCTCTTTTCTCAATATGTGGCCAGAGAACAGTGTTTGTCTCTTTCTTATTGTTGTATATAGAGATATACTTTGATTAGCTTCTTTCAAGCAATCGTTGTAAGTTACTCTGGCCGTCCAAGGTATTCGTAACATTCGTCTCAGAAACCACATCTCTGTTGTATCTAAATTCTTCCTAATTTGTTCACTGACATTCCAAGATTCGCTGCCATACAGCAGAACCGGTTCTATGTAACATTTTATCACCCTCTTTAAAAAAAGTAAAGTAATCTGTTTTTATTATTTGTCAAATAATATGTGAAATGTATTTACAAATTATTATTTACTGTCAGAAGTAAAACCCTGAAGAGACTGAAAATGAAGAGAGAGAGAGAGAGAGAGAGAGAGAGAGAGAGAGAGAGAGAGAGAGAGAGAGAGAGTTGCTGAAACAAATAGAAATAATAAAAGTTTAATATTGTAGCCATATTAAACGACAAAGAATAATGAAAAAAAAAAAAAAAACAAAAAACAACAAAAACTGGATAAGGATTTAAAAAACAACAACACAAGGGCCCATGATAGAGTGTTTGAGATCCATCGCGGACAACCAACAAAGCCTTGACAATTAAGGGAATCATAAAAAATAAGGCATTCTTGCTTTCGCCTATCACATGTCATATGTTAAGTAGAACGCTTTTACTAACGATGATTAACAAGTGTACATATTTTTTAATGCGAACATGTTTTACTATTTATTCAGTAATACATAACAATGATAAAGTAACACGACTTTTACCAATTATTAAAGATTACATCAAAGCTACAGTAAAACAGTGTTAGTAAATTTCAAATGAAACACCACGATTTAGCAAAAGAAACATTTTCCCCTAGTTCAGCACTGCAATAAACTAAAATATAGTATGCATCGATACAGTGTAAAAAAAATTTTTTTTTTTGAGGTTACAATTTATTGTCTGGCATATTTCGCTGTAAATTAAAAAAAAAAAAGCACATTGGGGGAAAAACATAAGAGGCGCAAAAATACAACCGAACATTTCCACAAACGTTTTCTTAAACGAATAAAACAAGGTGCTACATCTCACGTTTTCGGGCCCAGAAAGAGAGTGACTTTCCTTCCATTCATAAATCGCCGTGTCTGACAGCTTGTGCTATGTTGTGGGAGTGTCACTTTCGTGTTCGTCAAACAACACTTGACATTTCACTAGTTGTTTGTAACCGGCCGGCGACATCGCATGTTCCTGATTACAAGATGTAAGGGCTTTTAACGGTCCCGTAACATGCAATACAGGCCCTAACCCAACCCCCTCTTATCTACGTCCCAAGAGAGAGTCCAGCCTACGTCCTACGACTGCATGCAGCCTAGATCAAACGACTGTATGCAGCGCAGCGTGACGCCCCCGCAACATAGGACAAGCCGTGCGACACGGCAATTTATGAATGGGAAGGAAAGTCACTTTCATTTAGAGCCCGAAAACGTAAGTTGTAATAACAAGGCAATTATACTTCATCATCAATCCTGAGGGTCATATACTATGAAAAAAAAAAAAAAAAAAAGAGTGATAGGAACAAGAAAAGGCATCGCGACTACAGGCATCCCTATTTATCACGTCAAGCGCATACTACATAATTTAATGTAAAAAAAAACAACATCTATCTCTTCCCCCCATTCAAGTCTACGAGAGCCTTATCTTGGATGGTAAACAAAGTGTGAAAATCACAAAGACCGTTCAACATACAAAGAAGTAATAACCGGGGCACCTCCAGCGCTCACAAGCACTAATCTGTGTGCATATAGTTCTAAACGAGTAAAGAATGCTATATCGTTTACAACTGAAAGTGCGCCCTCCTCCTCCTTTTTATGTTCAGCCTTTCATCATCGGGGTTTAAAGAGGTATTTGCTACAAATTTTACCCAAAACCCGAATGGACACACGCATACACCGATGGTTCATTGGGGGAGCAGAAAAAAAAAAAGGAGGAGCTGGATCGGTAATCATGTTGCAAGATGGGACCACAACAGAACGGCATGCGCCTCCGGAAGACAAAGTTCAGAGCAGAACAGCAAGCAATTTTTGATGCAACAAAGTCTTTGTGACTGCATGTCAGGCTTCCGGGCGACTCAGAGGGATCCCCGAGACAACATGGAGAGAGAACTGACAAGCCGGCCAAACAGACTCATAGAAAGCAACAAAATCGTTCTTGAGTGGATCCCAGCACACTGGGGCATACAAGGAAATGAGTTAGCAGATAGACTTGCAAAAAATGGAACTAAAGAGAAACAACACTCATTCATTGTCATTACCAGAAATGAAAACACTCATCAAGGGAAAATACAAAGAATGGTGGAGAGAACAAACCAACAGCAAACATCCACAAGATCCCATCAGCAGTCTCAATAGAAAACAACATCCAACAATTTTCCGTCATGGAACAGGACACTCCAGGCGCAACTACCACATGCATAAAATGAAGATTGTACAGTCCCCACGGTGTGCATGTCAGACAGGACCACAAACACCTGAGCACATTCTGAAGACCTGCCCACTCTACTTACAACTTCGAAAATACACCTGGCCTCATGAGCAAAATGTGCAGAGCAAGCTATGGGGAACCATAAAGGTCCAGCTGCGGACATGCGACAACCCACCTGATGGTCTGATTTCAGCATACGAAACCAAACGCAAAGAAAAAGAAGAAGAAGAAGAAGAAGAAGAAGAAGAAGAAGGAAAAGAAAAGAAGAAGAAGAAGAAAAAGACACATTTGCTTGTGTTCGAGGTAAGCACGAGTGCAGTGGAGATGGTGGAGGAAAAAAACCAACACAGCCATGAGGATGTGGATCGGAGCGCCGCCTTGTCTGACCGATGAAGCTTTATATTGGAAGTAGGCTGAGCTGGTAAAAAAAACAACACAGCCATGAGGAAGTGGATCGGAGTGCCGCCTTGTCTGACCGATGAGGCTTTATATTGGAAGTAGGCTGAGCTGGTGCTTCCGTTCAAATCAATAACTGAAGAGTTTAAAGTCGGCAAGGTCAAACTCGCGATGATGCTGCGCGAGTTTTTAGACACAACAGTGGCTGCTGACCAGCACCCTGTAAAGAAAGAAGGTCGAAGATGCAATGAAATCTGCTCAGAAAGCACTGAAATCGAAAGAAGTCATGGGTTTAACATGAACCGACCGACGCATCTTAGGGCAAGGAAAAGTCACTTGGTAGTCCAAAGCCTCGGCCAAAGAACGCTGAGAAATAATGATAACACAGCAGATAAGAGAAACCGAAAACGAGTTATGGGTCAAAAAGCAGCACAGCAGTCGCAGCAAGGCCAGGGGATTGGCCTCAAGAGCGCCTAGCCACAAATATTCACACGCGGTGAGATCTTGCGATTGATCCCGCTGCGGCTAACACGATGTGTTACCCTCTGACACCAATATAGCCAAATGACTGGCGACCACTGACCCGACATGGTCCCTATGCAGAGCTAAGCAGACGCTCGAGCACGTATTGTCCGCTTGCAAAATAGCTCTAGGCCAGGGGCGATATACATGTCCCCACAAAAAATTCGCCCCAAAAGAGCTAGCAAACATTGCGGATAAAGCCAGGATGAGGGCCAACGCAAGGGCCAGTTCTAACGCTCACCCCTCTCCATGCGCTTATTCAAGGCTGGGCAAATTTCTAAAGGCAAATTCAACAATGTCGCATACGCTTCATCGATACTTGACTGTGCGGGGGACTGGATGCTGCCAGCGACCTGCCTGGTTTTGAGAAATTCCCCGAGGCAATCCGAAAGACAGGCCTGATACCAGACACTATTTTGCACTCCGCGGCAGAATGCTAGCTCATCCTTATAGAGCTTCGCCTGCCGTAATGTTTAAGGATGGAAGAAAATCACTGGTACAAGCTCGAAAAGTACAGTGAATTGGTGGCCAGTCTGAGGAGAGTTGAGGCGTACACCGTAGAACTCTTCGCCGTCGAGGTAGGCGCTAGACGACTCATCTCCACATATAATGTACTAAAGCCTCTTTGGCTTTCGAGGCAAAGAGCGTAAACGGGCACTAAAATAATTGGCCTAAGCTTCAGAAAGGGCTTCATACTGGCTGTGGACGCAACGGAATGTAGTGAGGGATAGACCTTGGTAGACTGGTCCGAGTCCCTCGTGGAAAGGAACTTTACATCTCTTTAAAGCCACAGTGTCCAAATGAAGTCTGATAGTGTCTCTCTGTAATTGCCAACGTTTAACGTACGTCCGATGAAGGAACCATAAGCTTGTTACTCTGGTGGGCGTTTAATTTGCTACAGCAGAGACAATATATATATATACCTCAAACATCACGATACCTGTTGAAAAGCCACAATTTTGTCTTGTCTAATAAAGCGCAACAGATGTTCGAGGCCTGGCGACATGAATCAGGTCGGCCCAGCCTCTGAAAATGTATAGGAGGTTGATGGGCAGAAACAATTGTCGATGAGGGATCCTTTTACCGATGATCGGTGAACTCCTGCAGTGCATGCTCCTTTATGGAGTTCTTCTTCCTCTTCTTCCTCTTCTTCTTCTTCTTCTTCTTCTTCTTCTTCTTCTTCTTCTTCTTCTTCTTCTTCTTCTTCTTCTTCTTTTTCTTCTTCTTCTTCTTTGCTGCCTATCGGGTGTTTTAATGCGCAGTACTGTGTGCTGACTTCAAGAAGTGGTAGTCTTTCTCCTCAAGTTCATGTTTTGTGGCACACTGGTAATTTTTTATGCTCACGGGAATATTTCAGGCGTACTGCCAGTAAGCCTTTAGTAAAAGATTGGCAAGCCAAATTAACTCCTTTTGCAAAATCAAATTCGCCCTTAGGTGAATTAAACTAACCTTTTTGCACAACAAATGCGATATTTTCGAGGGTTAGCCTGAATTGAAAAAAAAAAAAAAAGGTTAAATTGGTTATTTTTAAGGTGAATTAGATTTGCAACGGCTTACCAATTTTATGTATAAATGTTCGTTTATATCAAATCGAGCATAATCATGTTTTTCTTCCTCTACATCCACACTCCTTCCCACTTCATGCGGGCACCACGTACCCCAGGTTATCTCTTACAATGAAGTGCTTGCAAAAAAAGTTATCTATGAAAGTCGGCATCTTTGTGACATCTCCAATAAGTTTTTTTTTTAGCTGCCCTTAGCGTTCTCGTCATTTCTAGAAAACTACAAATCTGAACCTTCCATTTAGTTTCTCGCTAATGGTTCACCCTTAACATTAGGACTGGCATTCTATAGCCCTTGAAAACTGTCACATCAGCTGACAAAGACATATTGCATAGAATATTCTTCCTCATCTGTCAACACGCCAATGAGACAGGCGACACAGTCATTGAATGATGTCAGAACAAACTACCTGTTTAGGTGATGTTAAAGAGATTTTAGTGTCCATTTTTTAAGCTCCAAATATTTTTGATGAGCCTTTATAATAAAACTGTTACTAACATCTCGACAAAAACTACACAATACTATTTTCTTTCTGTAACAGCACATAGATGCGGTTCTAGTCTTGCCAGAACGAAGACTTTCCAAAACGAAAAAGAACCTGCGATGTCCTAAAATAATCCATTAAAGAAAAAATCATTTGTGGTTTGTGCATCAACGTTAACATACCACACTGGGCTTTTGTGTGTGTGGATCTGACAAATACTGCTATGGTGGATATCTAATCTGATGACACTGGACAACAGCTGTTTGACGCCGAAAGTGAGTGCGTTCATATAAAGTCGTGAGAAATATTATACAATGGGACATCACAGATTATGGAGTAACAATAAATTAGGCTACTTATATTCGTGCATGCGTCTGTATGTGTTTGACTCGTCTGGTTTATGTGGTCATTGGTTCTGATTCTCTGAAACCAAGGATCCGCGCCTCTAATGGCATCTCCGTGGAAATATCAGTTTCCCAGTTGTCCGTTGCAGTCGTTGTCATCAATTAAAGGACAAATCAAGTGTATAGACAGACACACCAGGGTAATAGTGCAGTGTACATAGGAATAGAATGATGGCTTGTCATTTATTCGCTAGCGTGTCATATCCTATGTGTATAATGGAATCAACATCGCATCGGGTTTGTGTGTGTATGTGTGTGCACGCGTGTGTGTGTGTGTGCCTTCGACAAAGTTTCTTGTCAAACTGGACAAAAGCTTTATTATTGCACTCCTGTGAGGTTTGCAGCGTAGGCAACTGCTTGTTCCTCACCATAATGTAGCACCAGTCCTATGTTTCTTTTGTAAATTCGAAATAATAATTTCTCTCATTGACAGACGTTAGTACATTCTGATTTCTGACATAGTAAGTGCAGTCATCCATGTTCACATAGTGAGTGCAGCAATCCATGTTCACAAAGTAAATGCAGCAATCCATGTTCACATAAAAAGTGCAGTAATCCATGTTCACATATAAATGCAGCAATCCATGTTCACATAGTAAATACAGCAATCCATGTTCACATAGTAAATGCAGCAATCCATGTTCACATAGCAAATGCAGCAATCCATGTTCAGATAGTAAATGCAGCAATCCATGTTCACATAGTAAATGCAGCAATCCATGTTCACATAGCAAATGCAGCAATCCATGTTCACATAGCAAATGCAGCAATCCATGTTCGGATAGTAAATGCAGCAATCCATGTTCAGATAGTAAATGCAGCAATCCATGTTCAGATAGTAAATGCAGCAATCCATGTTCAGATAGTAAATGCAGCAATCCATGTTCACATAGCAAATGCAGCAATCCATGTTCACATAGTAAATGCAGCAATCCATGTTCACACACATGTGGCAGAGGTTCCATTGTAGTGGCTGCTTTTAGACACAGACATGTATGCCTTGTCGTGGTGGCTCCTGTTACTTGCACTCGTACACTGTTTTGGACATAAGAGTTCATGCACCTTATCCCTGAAGTGCTTGCCGGTTGCATAGTAGATGAAAAAATAGCAGGCAGAGTTTGAAAGGGTAATTTCTGCAAGAAAATTCCTGATGGTTATATAGAAGAAATGTCTTTGCCAATCTGGGTCTTTCCAGACAGCCTCTAACTGAATGGGAAATTCTCCTATAGGGAACTGTTTGCTCATTGAATATACTATAGTGTAAGGAAGCCATGTGCATATAAGAAAGAAGGAAACGCTGAGAAGGGTAACTGTGGATGCTTGACTACCTCCACTGGCACCAATATGGGCTGGACCGCTACTCGTCAAACTTCGGATCTCACGAATGACAAGGATGTTAAAGATGAGAGCAGCCAGCGGAGCTACGCCAAAGAGCAATAACTCGGTGAACCAGGTCCATATTTCAATGAAGGACGAATGGTACAATTCTGGTCGGTGATTGCAGATCTGCTTATTCTCGTCGTATGTCCAGAAATATGCCTGTAGCGTGCTGATGAGAATGCAGAACACTAGCAAGCAGACGACCACTAGGCCTGCCCTCCAAACCGTGCAGTATCTCTCTTTAGCAAAGGGATGACAAACCGCGATATACCGCTCAACTGTGAATCCTAAGACCAGCAATGGAGCCAAGTACTGAGGTATGCAAAACACCATATTGAAAATCTCGCAGGAAATATATCCGTCGTATGTCCTGATCCCCCAGGCATATCGCAGTTCTTGAAGTATGTGCAAAAGTAGGAACACCACATGGGATATGGACAAGGCGCCCAGGTAGATAGCAGAAGAATTGTTAGCGCGAGTTTTGCGATGTAGCCAGATGTAAGCACATAGTGGGTTGGCTGGAAGTCCAATGATGTAGAACACAGGGGTTACAACTCTGTCTATTGTCACCGACAGCGAGTGATTGGCGTAGATTTCAGATATATCTGGGTACGTGATAGTCACATTCGGCTGGACACTGGAGTTATCCATCGCTCTGAAACGAAACAAATATCGATTATCTTAAAAACATTATAAAAATATAAAAATATTAACCCCCCCCCCCCCCCCCCCCCCCCCCCCCCCCCCCCCCCCCCCCCCCCCCACCCCACCCCCCCCCCCCCCCCAAAAAAAAAAAAAAGTCCAGAAGTTGAAAAACAACCGTAACATTCTAACAGAGTGAACACCAGTGAACACGAAGAAGATAATTAACATAATTTCAGTGTCTTAAGACTCGTTGGGACGTAAGCGATATAAATTTATAGTCTCTCGGCAAACATTATGTGGTTAGTTTGACGTTAGTCTCCCCAAATAGAGTAGGTCACTTTTCATTATAAGTGTTTTTGGGCTGGACGACTTTCCTGAAGGTTACGGTTGTGTGCCGCTATGTTGCTTTCTTTGGTGTCTTGCATTTACGTTATTATTCCAAAAAAGAGAATTTCTGTGACTTAGGTTGCAGCAATCTCTAGAAGGGTTGTGTTGGAGACAATTTCCTCATGTTTTTAGAACGTGCTGAAATATGCAACAGGCGATATCAATGGTATGTGGAGCATCCCCCGTAACATTGTGCTATGGAAACACGGGGCTCATGAACTACCAATCAGAAGTCAGCTATTGTGTTAGGGTGGGGTCTGGGGAGACTAACATCAGTTTTACCAATTATGTCACACTGACAATATCACGTCAGCCGACTTTACCTTCCCTACGTCCATCAAGTCTTTACGTCTAAAAACTTAGGCGTTGCTAACTTCTTTCTTTTGTCAAAATCTGCTTGTGCCGCTAGGCGTCGCAGTCTATCAGATGATCGGCAACCGAGCCAGGGCGCGCTCAGTCGCTTCATATGCCGTGATGTTATGAAGTCTCAAGTTGTCCGTGACTCCTTTAATCCATCTTCTTCTTGGTCTTCCCCTGCCTCTTGTTGTTTCGATTTTCATGTTGTATGCTCTTGATGCTGGCATCGTTGGCTGCTAACGCCCTTGGTAATTCCGGGTTTCTGTAGGCACGCTACTGTTCCATTATTATTTTCCTGTATGCTAGAATTAACGTGACGTGCAGCAGCGGTGGTGTAGAGGCTAGACACTCACCTCCGGGTCTGAAGGTCGTGGGGAGTTCAAATCCAAATTTAAAACAATAAAAAAAAATTACTTTAGCTCCCAGGTAGAGCCATAATTAAATGGGTACTAGGTAAAGACCTGGAAAGTAAAGGCAGTCTGCATGACTGCATGATGCTGACTATAAACCAAGCAAGTGGAGACTGGTTTATTGAAAAAAAGGGCCTATTTGCCAAATTCACCTGAAAAAAAATGTGGGGCGGGGGGGGGGGGGGGGGGGGGGGGGGAAAAAAAAAAAAAAAAAGGGGGGGGGAGGGGTCTTAGAAAATGTGACGCTACCCCTTCCTTTGTTGTCAGGATCTTTCAGAGACAGTGCGGTCAGCTCACTGGCTATAAATGACGTAGGTAGGTTAACCAGCAATTTTTTGGTACCAGATACGTTTCAGTGAAGAAAACATTAGGGCAATGAGGGGAGGGGGGGCGGTTGGGGGGGGGGGGGTGGGGGGGGGGGGGGGGTGGGGGGGGGCAAAGGGAGATTTTTCTTGGAAGAGGGAGGATATAAGGGATAACCATTGTTTAACTCCACAGTAATAATAATTATTATTGCTGTAACATTATTGCTGTCTTATTATTATTGAGTACTGAACGGCTAAAATATAATAATAATATATTTGAAATAATATAAAATGTATGAAGGAATGTTCCAAAAGAGGGCTTCTTTAGATTGTGGGAAAGGGGGAGGGGAGGCGGGGCGGGCTTTGCTTAAAAAACAAACTGGGGGAGGGTTAGAGGTATGGGGGAGGGAGGGGGGGGGGGCTTAGCTGAGGGCCCAAGGTGCCGGTGTTATGTACTGCACAGAAATGAGAGTTTACCTTTAGGCAGTGCGTTCTCTCATATCAAAAACTGGAAAAGTAGTTAGTAAATGACAATGTCTATTCTAGTGGCGCATGGGGCAAATAATGCGAAAGTCATACTTTCAAAAATCAGGTAAGCTCGGCAGGTCATGCATTTGGAAGGCTTGACTAGTTAGAATTGCCATGCTTTATTGTTTTTGTTGTATTGTTGTTGTTGTCAGAGGTAGAATTCCCATGTCTTCTCTTTTCTATGTTGTCGTGGTGTTTGATCCGTACTCATTTCCGGGTATCTGTTTTGGTAAGTGACCATCTGAAACTTCACTAGAAAGTAAATACGGCTGGCGTGCTGCACACCGCATGACCCCCCAGTTGCAATTGCTCTGCAAAAAATAAGTCTCAATATTTGTCCCATACGCCTGAAGATGTGATAACGGATCCCTTAATTTACTTTTACACCTGGCACTTTATTGAAAACGCACGTGTCACTTTTGATATCAGCGACCCCAGTTTGAGCACCTGCCATTTAGATTTACATGACCTACTTTATTTATGTTGTAAAGTGTGTTGTCTGAATTCTGCATCTTTCTTGCCATCTTTCTGAATGTCAAATCACAGAGAAGTAAAAACTGAATACAGGAGGGAGATGAATGGTCGTAGAGTACGAGGCCTACCAAGAAGACGATGGAGAAATAAAGTTCAGGCAGACCTGCAAACACTTGGTGTTATCAACTGGAAAGAGAAGGCCAACCAGAGAGATGAATGGAAGCGGGTGATATCTGCAGTTATGAACCTTAATGGCTCGGAATGCCGAGGAAGTAGAAGAATTGGCCCATATGGCTCTATCTTCTCTACAGAGAAGATGTTTGTCCATCGTGATCGTCGCGTTTAACACATCTATGATGTGGACTCCCAGCGATCTCGGAAAAACGTAAGCTCGAAATCACACACCGAACATGCGACTTACAACCGTAGGTAAACAGCCTAACATCGTCGCCACAGTATTTATGGAAATCATTCTTGGTAAGCTGTGACCATATATGGTCAGATTTTTCAGTTATGAAATCATAAACTGGAATCTATAATACAAAAACAAATCAGCACACTAACTAAAATACGGTCGCGACTGTGTGAACAGTAACTGATAAAACGGAACAATTACCATTCTAATAATTTATCACATGGAAACAGCAGTGTACGAAATATCATTCTTCCCTCACATGGACGACATAGCTGAATGTATCGGAATAAGCTCCTCCGCTAGATCACACCAGAGAGACAGATGAAACTAATAACAACGCTGAAACTGGTTTAGTTAAATATATAGCAGGCAAGTGTATCCATCGATTAAACCGTAAAAATGAAAACGTTAGAAACGATTACCAACAGTGATGCGGCCATGTTCGACTATGCATTCAATGTTACAGGTGCGGGGGTGTAACATGGCATAAGCCCAGCCTTCAGTTAAAGAGTCAATATTATTTGGCAGCCCTCATAGTGTGGGTCCCGCGACCCAGTTATGGGGGAGTGGGGGAGTGGGGGGGGGGGGACCCACTCCTAAAAAAGTTGACAATTACTGCCTTTATTTCTTTATTTACCACTTCTGCGGTGTAGGCCGTGGGTCTTTGAGCCTGGGGATTTAGCATGGCTAGTGCTGTCGTCAGGGACTGTGAAGAATATTATTTTTGTGTGTTTCTAACAAATTTTTTTTTTCAATATATCTGAGGATTTGAACCTAGGTTTCCCACACCAGAGGGGGGTGCCTTTGAGCCTGAGGATAAAGGGCGCATGACAAGTGCTGTTGCCATGGACTGTGCAGGTTAGGATTTTTTGTGTGTTTACGATGAAAAAAAAAAATCCACAACATAACCGAAGTTTCGAACCTGGGTTTTCCGGACAAGTTGCCAGCGTTCTCAACCGTTCGGCCAGCCGTCCCTCAACTACAGAATACTCAAAAGTAAAATGGACTAATTGGGAGCATTCCTTTGGAGCCTGAGTGTATCTTTCTGAGAGGCAAGGAACTAAGAGTTTGCATACAAATGAGTCAAACTAAAATGGATGTACAGGCAATGATCGGATTCGGGACGAACAACGAAGCTTTGTCCTCCGAAGTTTACAGACGTTGAAGACAAAGAAGAAGAAGATTTTTCATACCTTAGTTATCCCTTCGTGGGATGCAATTTTTGGGTTATTTTTAAGCCCTACCATGGCTCTTGCTAGGTGACGCAATATAGCCCGGCCATTACGGCCTAATGGCTGAACGTTTATCGCTTGTGTCATGTCCTAGTAGGGTAAAAGTACTACTACTAGAAGAATTTGACAGCCTGAATGAAAGGGAGATAAACAATTAACTGACATTTCACTAAAAATTTCACACACAAACTCAGTGAGCTGTAATAAACATAACAACATCAGTAATAATGATGACAGCTTGGAAAATAGTGGACATTTTATTCGTAATAATTTTCCATGCTTAGTTTTATATTTCTTTTTATTTCTTGTTTGATAAAAAATTTTGATTACCGGTTACTGATGACAAAATGGACAACGTAGAACACCGCCAAACTCATAGATGCTCTCAATTATATTGCCATCCCTTTCTGGAATGTAATTTTTCGTTATTTGAAACCCTATTCTGTTCTTGCCAGGGGCCGCAATATAGCCCAGCCATAAATATGGTCTAATGGTTGAACGCGGTTTCTAAGACCTCTCCACGGGTGATCCTCATCCATATGGTGGCACTTTGTGTCATCGGGTGTTATCGCTTATATGATGTCCTGGTGGGGAAAAATTAAAAAAAAAATAGATGCTCTGTCTCTCACAGCAAATATCGAAAGGTGTAGATGCTAACGGTTTCCCTAGCACACTGATTAAATATAGTCCTCAACCTCTCATAGGTCCCTCCTCGACGGATCAACGCTTATCTCCTCGTTCACAGATCCTTGCACATGTTATTTCAAATAATCTCGTGTCTTATTTTAGCATTAGCCCATAAATGGTCTTCAGAATGTTTTCTTAGTCCATCGGGAGTGTTCCCATATCTATCGCATTTGTAACTAGAAAAATCGCTCTTTTCCTGCCTCGCACTCCTACATCTCCCGGGCAGTATATATATCCATTCTCGTTTTGGAATGTTAGATCACTACCTAACTGCTTTCTCTTCCTGCTTCTTACCTGAAAGTTTGACATACCTTGCTACCCAAATCCACTTCTTTGAGGCTTCGAGGATAAATCTAATCTGCCGCATCCACATGCCAGCAATGCCTCACCCCAGACACGTGTTGACGACAGGTTGGAATCTTGATGTAACCGACTTGTACCTTTTCGCCTTTCCAGACCATAATGTTGTACTGTGTTGTGAGGATGCATGCGACTCACAACCCATGACAATGGCGAATGTGGCTCACCGGGGCGCTGCTGCGCACAGTTTGGTAATCACTGTCTTATAGTCAAGAATTTTTGTTTTAATCGTGAGCTTTCTGTTCTCCTAAAATCCTAAAAAAATTATCATGATGTCGATTTCTTCGTTCAGCAGTAATGCGTTAATCACCGTGGATTCCAGATAGGTAAAGTGGTGAACTGTTTCCAGCTCTTCTCCATCAGTGTGGGCTGCAGATCTGTCATTAACACCTTGCACCAAAGCCCTTGTCTTCTTTTTGCTGATTGTTACTTTAAAATTCACAGCATGCCATGCATCAGCAAATCAGATACTAAACATTGCAGCTCTTCATCTTTGTGGGTGGTTTCATCTGCAAACAGAAGCTCTCTGATAGGTCTTTTCCTTATCCTCCTTTTCGCTTCCAGCGACAAGCACTGTAGAGGCTGCCTTCAAGTGGAGAATAGATGGACAAACCACCCTCCTGATCTCGAAAGGCATATTTAAAAAGAAGAGATAAAAATATTTCAAAGAGTGTAGGAGCATATTCCAAAGAAGACAGTAGCAAGTACACATCTCTGCTTCACCCCATTGTTGATTACAAACTTCTCGATATTATACAGTCAAAATTGATTGTACCTTTCATACCAGTGTGGAACGAGACTCAATATTGCTCAGTAGGATACGTGGACATTCAATCTTCTTCAGTGTGCTAAACATACTTTGTCGATTAACCAAATGCCTTGGTTAGATCAATAAAACAATACACAGTATTTGATTTTGTTCATGGCATTTGTCCTGCAACTGTCGTTACGAAATTATAATATCAGTGGTAGAGCGGTTCCCGTGAAAGCCATACTGTGACTCTGGGTAAACGTGGTCTCATAGAAATCAGGAATCTTCACAGAACAATCCTTGCAAGTACTTTGAAACCACTTGACGGGTAGACAACCGTAGGGATAATATTATGTCAGTTCCTCAAGTTGGTATCTCACCTGATTACAACAGTGAACTGTTTACTACTAGAGGCGGGCTTCGAAATCTACACCAAATAGTCTGTTGTAACAACTGTAACTTTTGTTACGGTAAAACAGAGAAAAAATTCACTTATTGATGATATGCTCGTTCAGTAAAATTCTAAGCTTGGCTAATTTGCCAGCTGTAGGCTCTAATGCAAATTAATATCAAACGAATTATATTGCTCAAATGTCATTAGCTCATCTACATTCATTCCTTTATGAGTTTTGCCAGTCCACCAGATGGTCCAGGTAATGATAAGCCAGTAAGTTTGTCTGTTTAGTTTTGGTTTGTGATCTCGTTTCTTGCTCACGAATATCATTCTCCACTCACTAAAACTTGACGAGTCACTGAAACTAGGTTATCATGAAGGTTTTGTTCAAATGTGAGAGGAGGGACCGGCCGTGCGGTTACAGCTTGGGGTTTGCATTCCGGAGACCCAGGTTCAACCCCGGTAAGGTGATTTTTTTTCTGGCTGGTTCACAATCAAACACCCTAACCTGTACAGTCCGTGGCGACGGTACTAGCAATGAGACCCTTAATCCTCCTGACCCCCCATGTCTACAATGCTTTAAAAAGTGGTAAATACAGAATACAGACAATAGTGACAGTCGATAGCTCAAATGTATGTGTCGGGTAGATATCACAGCCAAGACCTATTGCAAATACCCTGAACAATGTCCGTTACTTTTTTTAATTACCTCCTTTGTAGGTCCTGTGGTCACACTGGAAAGAGGGTGGTGGTGGTGGGGATGAGGGGTGGGAGTTTGACCCACTGCCCCATAACAAGCTTTCTGTAAAAGACAAAAACCTGGGGTCTTTCCTTCGAAGTGCTTCCTGCAATGGGGGATATTTTCACCCAGTTTAGGATGGTTGGAGGGAAGGCCCAAAGCTGACCTAAAACACCGAGATAGTCCAGATACTCGGATTCAACAAGAATCTGGAGATAGGTGAAAACCACTAGTTATCACGGGGACCACGATGATGCGACCCAAGGTCGCCACGTGAAAAGTAAAGGACCACCACGTGTTCTCACGTGACACGAACCCGTGGTATAAGTCAGACTTGACTCTGGTCAAGTTTAGTTTGTGTCGACCTGTTGGAGTGAGAGGACGTGCGACTGAAAGTGAGAATGTCAACGTGAGAGTGCTTGTGGGGAAAGGAGACTCTGCCGACGAAGTGTGAAGCCGAGATCGACCATGCCAGTGTGTGAGATGGCCATAACATCAACGTGAATCTATGGGAGCCGACTTTGGTCAGTGAATGCTTGAAGAAGACTGTTCGTTGAAGGCTGCGTGAGTTTGGGTACGAGAGCTGTTTGCTAGGACACCGACCGGACATTCTTGTATGTAAGTGTAAATACGTCAATAAATTCATGTCTCGTAAGCTCACATCGGTGTCGGCTTGTGCCAGTTGTGTAACGTGGAGCGTGTGAGAAGATCATCCACCACACACGCATGAACACTACCTAGACAACGAGAAGAAACACACACCACTTATTACATTCCGCATGACATGCGAGGGACCAACAGTCTTAATAAAAATAAGCCACATCTGCAAAATGACTATGCACACAAAACTCAAGTTGTAGAACAAGATTTAAGTCTAGAAATAAACGAACAAGGATAACTTTTTGCCATAGTTTACTGCCGGTGAACATAAGAAATAAGAAGAATATAGCTATAAACAATGTACTTTGTATCAAATTTTACTTACTAAATAATAACGCACTGTCCTCTGGGAGCAAGCGCATGATAGAAATCACTGAGTTCAAATACCCTAGACAACCACTTTCTACATCTGGAATCCTCTGAATTGCTAAAAAGCCCCTTAGGAGTATAATCTAATAAGGCAAGAAGAGGGAAGCCTGAAAACATCAGAATAAATAGAGAAATAAATGAGTAGGTGTCTAATTAACTAAGATTGACATGACATCAGAAATGCTCAGTGACATCGGTTTGTAGTTCGAACGGGAGATCTGATAGGGTTTGTACGTCATGAAGATTAAACAAATTGTATTTCCTCGAGACTAAACAATCAAATACAGATGTTCTGTAGGGGCAAGGACGTAAAAAAAGCTGTCAAAGGAAATAAACAAGACAAAAGTGAAATATTTCGGTCACATCAAAAGAGCAAACACTCTTTATAAAATCACACCGGAGGGAAAGGTCAAAGGTAATAGAGCAAGGGGTGGCGGTACGAGCGGGAGGAGAACGTTAAGAGATGGACAAACATAAATCTGGGAGGGTGTACAACCGGGTGAGAACAAACAGACTTCATTTCCAAAGGGTCACAAACTGGGCACCCATGGCCCGACTTATATTCAGCCTTTTTAAAGACTCATATATTAAAAGACAGAGAGAATAAAAAATAGATGGAGCAATAGATACATAGAGAGATAGATAGAGGGGAAAAGACAGATAAAGTGATAGATAGACACAGAGAGAGAGAGAGAGAGAGAGAGAGAGAGAGAGAGAGAGAGAGAGAGAGAGAGAGAGAGAGAGAGAGAGGGAATAGATAGATAGAGAGAGAAAGGGACAGAGAGAGAGAGAGAGAGAGATGAAGATGAAATATATAGATATATAGATAGAGAAAGTGGAAAGAGATAGATAGATAGGTTGATAGATTGATAGAGAGAAATAGAGAGATAGAGGGGGAAGAGGTAGACAGATCTAGCGATATATATATGTAGTAACGATTTGTTACAACATTTAAATCTAGCCCTATGTGCCAAAACACGTCTGACAGCGTGGAGATGGTTCCTTTACTGACTAAATCGTTAAAAATAAAACTATCCACAGAAAAAATTTGACGATAAAAGTGTCTGCTGTAAATAGTACACATGTACACAAGGTTTATGTCAAAAGTATATTCATCACACCCGAACAGGTAACTTGTTTTTTCTTCTAGGTAAAAAGGTAACGTCTTAATGACTCACCTTGGGTTTGAACTCTAATTATCTGTTACCAACGTCTTAATGACTCACTTTGTGTTTGAACTCTAATTATCTGTTACCAACGTCTTAATGACTTACCTTGTGTTTGAACTCTAATTATCTGTTACCGTCGTCTTAATGACTCACCTTGTGTTTGAACTCTAATTATCTGTTACCGTCGTCTTAATGACTCACCTTGGGTTTGAACTCTAATTATCTGTTACCAACGTCTTAATGACTCACCTTGTGTTTGAACTCTAATTATCTGTTACCGTCGTCTTCATCTCCATGCATTGTAACACGAATCTGGGAAGTACAGAAAATAACAATCGATAAATCAAGACATAAAGGCAACAAGACATAAAGGCAACAAGACATAAAGGCAACAAGACATAAAGGCAAAGCAAACATAATTGTAAACATTACATATGCCCGGCTCGCTAGCGTAGTTGGCTAAACCTGACTTCGCGACGACCGGGTGATGAACTCCTTGTTGTCCGGGTTCACGCCCGGGGGTAGGCAGAAAAGCCACATTTCTCTCAGATTTAGGGTATTTACCATGGAATCATGGCCGAAGGGTTGCGATATCCATAGTACCGAGCCAAAGGGTTAAGAACTCATGGTTTCTGGATAAGAAAAAAATAAAAATTACGTATAACAGACAACTCATCGTCCAGTGTTGTTTACTATTAGCCAGTTTTTGTGCTAATCCATTAGGGCCTACTTAAATAGCCTGTCCCAAACTTTAACTCTCTCTGTATTGATCAGTCCAGACTACATTTAACTCAATGCACCAGCTGTTATTCGTTATATTTCCATTTCAGAGAATACATTCAATCAGCGGTTCCCAAATTTTTGACTCTCGAAACACTTTTATCAATCAATTTCTTTGGCTTAATTTATTCTGAAGTTAATTATTAAACAAGAAGAGCAATTTATTCAAACCTTGGAGATGTGTTGTTCCTTAGAATTCCTTGGACAGCTAAGAAGAGCAAGCAAGATGTTTTAAAATAGGCGAGTGGTCGCAGACAACTTATCACAGATATCAGAAAGAGACAGCCATAATTTCTTAGGGTGGTGGGAAGAGGGGGGGGGGTGTTAGGTCACGAGAAGAGGGAAAATGGAACATGTTGTGACCACCCGAAAGATCTGTGGAAAGAGAGACAGGGGAAGATCTGTGGAAAGAGACAGGGGAAGACAGCGCGAGAAGATTCTTGACAGCCTTTTGTCATGGAATGCCGACGCCAGCGCGGCAAGGCACTTGATGATGATGAATGTTACCGAACTGAAGACTATCTATACAACTAAGCAATGTCCATGCAAGGAAATTATATTCCAGAAACGTTAAAATTGACTATAATGGTCAATTTATTCTCGACTCATTACTATCACTAATCCACAAACGTAGACATACTTTACAGGTCTTCCAAAATTCAACAATAAAAACTATTTTCATTGCATTAGATCTGAGGAAAGCAGCAATACGCTCCATAAAATAAGGTAAAAACGTTTAATGAGACACCCCTGGTCGCAAAGATTTGAACAGTTTTCTCATTTCAGGTTCATTTGATAATAATTACAGGTAAATATCTGGTTCTGCATTTAAGTTTCTGTTTTGGGTTTGCTAATTGTATAAGCAGCTTCACAGAAGAATGTACACAGAAGAATGCACATAGAAGAATGTACACCTTCTCCTCGACTTACAGCCTAAGCGACTTTTAACGTATGCGACTTACGACCATCCACACTAAGGAAAAATAAAATAGTAAATAAAACAAAAATAGCTACGTTGGTAGGGTCAAAAGTTCCTTAAAGGTATTTTTCACATTATGAAAAATAATATATATATATATATATATATATATATATATATATATATATATATATATATATATATATATATATATATATATATATATATACTCACATAAATCGGAATTACACATGTTAAAACCCGTTTGAATTAAAACACTGTTGCAAAATATAAACTCGACTTACGAACAGTTCGACTTGGGACCCATTGGTTGGAATGAAACTCGGTCGTTAGTCGAGGAGGCGATGCAGTTGAAAAAGGCAGCAGTACTAAATGTGGTTTCTCAGACAAGATTTCGTGTCCCCCTTGTAAGCGTAGCTGAACATCTTGGTCCACTGAAACTTTAGTTCTCTCCAAAAACTCAACATCAGTGATTCCATCAAAGCATTCAATTCCCTCTATACTGCACAGGCACCACTTATTGAATGTTTGTAGTTTATTTGCAGCTGTTTTTGTTGTTCTCCCTGTTTCCTCTCCATACAAAAGTACTTACTGATTTGATATTAGAATTACTGATTTGATATTAGAATTACAGATTTTAAGTTTAGTATTAGTTTCAATTTCTTCTGACATCCTTACATTTCCTAGGGCTATGAAAACTCCTCTTGATTTTTGTATTCATATTTTAATATCTACATTACTATATCTACATTACTATATCTTCATTACTATATCTACATTACTATATCTACATTACTATATCTACATTAATATATCTACATTACTATATCTACATTAATATATCTACATTACTATATCTACATTACTATATACATTACTACATTACTATATCTACATACTATATCTACTTACATTACTATATCTACATTACTATATCTACATTACTATATCTACTTACATTACTATATCTACATTACTATATCTACATTACTATATCTACATTACTATATCTACATTACTATATCTACATTACTATATCTACATTACTATATCTACATTACTATATCTACATTACTATATCTACATTACTATATCTACATTACTATATTACAGTACTATATCTACATTACTATATCTACATTACTATATCTACATTACTATATCTACATTACTATATCTACATTACTATATCTACATTACTATATCTACATTACTATATCTACATTACTATATCTACATTACTATATCTACATTACTATATCTACATACTATTACTTATATCTACATTACTATATCTACATTACTATATCTACATTACTATATCTACATTACTATATCTACATTAATATATCTACATTACTATATCTACATTAATATATCTACATTACTATATCTACATTACTATATCTACATTACTCTTAGAGTAGGAAACTAGAAAAACCATATTATTATTTGCCTGATTTATTCTAATCATTTTTCCTTTTTGGATTTTCAGACCTAGTTGTTGCGATCGCGTATCAAGCATATTTAATTTATCTTATGTCTGATTCCGTAAATGTGACAGAAGATAAATATCATCAATGAAGTCCAGACCCTGAAGCAGTTTTGGAGAAGTCCCCTGAATTCCTATGTTGGTGTTAGCAGTTCCGGTCTTCATAATCCAGCCTTTTGCCAGTAAAAGCAGAAGAGGCTACAAAAGGCATCTCTGTCACACACCCGTTCATCATCATCGTCATCATGAGCCATTTTTGCCGTTAAACATCATGGGGAGGAATAATTTGCGATCCAGTGCACGCTGGATGCCACTGGCTATTGTCATGCCGTGAAGGCGTAGAGTGTCTTTAATGTTGTCGATCAATGTTTCCGCGGCTGTCCTCTTGCTCTTGTAGCTGATCTTCTGAGATGTAGTGTTTGTTTAGGTATTTCATCTTGCTGCATTCTAACGAGATGGCCAAACCACTTGATCTGCTGTTTCTCGATGAATCTAGTACAAGGTGTCGTCCCCACAGTTTGCCTGATAGTTTCATCATTCTCTCGATCTCGGATGGTTAGGCTGGCTGCTTTTCTCAGTCCCCTCATCTCTCAGGTGGTGATTTTGCGTATATGGGCTTTAGATAGTGTCCATGTTTAATGTTTAGCTTAATGTTGGAATGAATATGCTGTCAATAATCTGTCTGTTTGCACTCATAGTTATGCTTGGATGTCCTAATAATGGTGACAATTGGATATAAGTGCACTTGCTTTCTGACATCTGGTTTCGATTTCTCTGTCAATTCTACCATCTTCTGTGATCATACTTCCTAGATATTTAAACTCCCTAACTTGATTCAGAGCAGAACCATTGAACTGTATGTGTAGTGGAGCAGGAGTTCTACTAACTTGCATTGTTTCGGTTTTGTTTGCATTTATCTTCATCTTGTATTTACTGCATGCTGAGTTAAACCTGTTAATGTGGTCTTGGCGTCTATCTTCTTCAGGGTCGAACAAGCACTGGTCGTCAGCAAATAGTAGTTCGTTTAATGTGGGTGAATCGATTACTTCTCCTGATGTGTGTACTTCCTCATGATTATAACGATCTATGTTTTCTGTATCAGAACTTGCTTCCTTAGATATTCTGTTTATATAAATGTTAAATAAAAGTGGGGAGAGCACACATCCCTGTCTCACACCTGTGTTGACAGTGAAGATATCTGATATGCCTTCTTGCGTTTTTGTTGTGTTTTTATCTCAGTTATATCTGTTAGCTTTCCCTCATGAAGAACTCGATATTTAATGTCTGTGTATGTTGCTTTTGTTAGGTTAATAATTTTCTGTGGGATCCCACAGTACCCCATTATTTTTCAGATCGATTCCCCATCAATGTTGTCAAAAGCCTTTTAATAATCTGTGAATCCAATGTAAAGTAGTGAATTCAGTTCAATGCTTTGCTCGATTATTATGCCTAATGTGGCTATTTGATCAGTTTGGCCGAAAATCGGCCTGTTCATCTCTTAGCATTTTAACAATAGCATCTTTTAGTCTTTCTAAAATAATCCTACTTAATATTTTTGTCAGGAACTCACAGCAACATAATTCATTCCTCTATAGTTGCCACACTCCCGCAGATCACCTTTTTTAAGAGGCACTTTCACAAGATATCCTTCTCGCCAGTCTGTTGGTATTTTTCAGTCTCACATACTTTACTGAATAATCTGTACATAAATTCCGTTGATGTGTTAATATTGGCATTAATAACTTCTGTTGCGATACCATCTGGACCCGCAGCCTTCCCTTTCTTCAGAAGATCGAAAGCTTTTCTAATTTCCTCTTTAGATGGTATCTCACAGTTGATATCCAGTTTCATTTCAAAAGGTTAGATAACCGGAGGTCTCTTCAGGAGTATTTCAAAATATTCAGCCCTTCTGTTAATTTCATCTTTAGTCTTAATGATTACTTTTCCTTGGCTATTTTTGATTGATCAAGTAAGATGACTGAATTTACTTACTAATTTCCTTGTGTTACTGCAAAAGTCTCTAACGTTTCCCTTTGCTGTTACTGTTTTCGCTTTTTGTGATAGGACATCTAAATAAGTTCTTGCAAATAAAATTAGGTGCGTTGAAGATCTTTCGACTTTCTCCTCACTGTGTCCTTTCAACTTTCTGCGCACTGTGACATCTCTCTTTTGTTATGAGAGAGTCCCCTCAGCTTGGCTGGCTGGGATTTTCTTGTTTCTCTGTTTGACCTTTCGTGGTCTGTTAGTTTTTGTGGCGATTGTTTCTATAGGACGAGGTAACCAAATCCAAGTCAAACTATGTTTAAACGTCTCAATGGCCGCCCGACTACCCGAAGGATGGTACGTCGGTAATTCAGACTGACAGGGTTTTGAATTTAGCTCTTGCCGATTCTCCCCCCCCCCCCCCAACCCCCGTGAGGTTAGTTCGTAACCAACCAGGTCATTCTGACCAGACGTATGTTAGGTCTAGTTTAGGACAGTAAACACCGATGAAAGTATATAAAATGTAGGCGGCAAAGAGCTTTGAGGTTGGCTAAGAATTTGAATCTGAGATTTCAACCTTTGCCCCCCCCCCCACACACCCACACACACACACCCCACCCCCACACACACCCACACACCCACCCACACACACACACACATATATATACACACACACACACACATATATATATATATATATATATATATATATATATATATATATATATATATATATATATATATTGAGAAAGTCTAAAGATCTTCAACGCACCTAATTTTATTTGCAAGAACTTATTTAGATGACCTATCACAAGAAGCGAAAACAGTAACAACAAAGGAAACGTTAGAGACTTTTGCAGTAACACAAGAAAATTAGTAAGTAAATCTAGTCATCTAACTTGATCAATCAAAAACAGCCAAAGAAAAGTACTCATTAAGACTAAAGATGAAATTAACAGAATTTATATATATATATATATAAATACTAGATCGGTCTGACTTGGAGGAAAGGAGAATTAAGCCCAGAGACGGCGCATATACCAGAACTTTAGCCACGAAAGTGGCGCATATACCAGAACTTTAGCCACGAAAGTGGCGCATATACCAGAACTTTAGCCATGAAAGTGACGCAAATAAACAAGACCACAGATTTAGCCGGAGACTGTTGGCAGCTTCGGCTAGCTAGCAACAAGTTGACCGACGTGGTTGAGTTTTTGATTTTTTTTCTGAAAAGTAATTGGAATTGGAGATTCTGGATCGAATTACCACTTCAAGCCCCGGCCTGCTGTAGTCGAGGGCCTTGATGTAATCTAACGGTTGAAAGGGGTTAATGGGACGTGCCCGAGTGATCCTCATCCGAATGGTGTTTCTTTATGTCACGGGGTGTTGGTCGCGCGTTGTACTGTGCTGGTGGGGTGAAACGACACACAGATTCTGGATCCGTATTACAGATGATAGTGGCGATAATGGTGTGCAAGTGTTTACAGCGTTGTTAACGATGATAATAAGTTTGCATCTCTGAAAACACGGCCATCGTTTCTTAATATCTAAAGGGACATAATAATATTTCCCAGATAGTGTGTAGTAAAACATAAAATATTGCTTATTTCCCTGGACAATACAGAGTAAAGCGTGTTAGACAGACTCAATTTAAGTACATTTTTTATGTTCGTCCTTGTTGCTTTTAACTGGCTTGACAGATGGCTATATGGTCTTCTAAAATAACGATGGACAATGATGCGCACATACACATATACAGTATATACATATGCAGTATATACATATGCATGTGTAATTGCATGTACGCACGGACGGACAGACGGTAAACATACACACACATATGAATTTAAACACTGATCTTCCCCAATCGATATATTTAAACCATCCATACATACATACATTCATAATAAATACACATACATAACACACACACACACAATACACACACATATACATACACATATATTCATACATTTACATTCATACATACAAACATACACATTCTATTTGCATCTTTCCGTCTTTCCAGGCGATAGTCTTAGTTTACTCTACAGGGACGCATGAGACTCACACAGCCCATGGCCATGGCGAGTGTGACCCGCCCACCTTAAGAAACGTCTTCCACAAGTTTAGCAGAGGATGCAAGGTCCGTTGTTGTCAACATCTATCTTTAGGGGTTTTTCCCCAGCCGCTCAGAGCTCACCCTTTCTGCAATTATTTCCTCCTTTATTATCATCCCCTTCTTAATGCGCAGTCCATAACACACGGTCCCTAGCACTGTGTTCCCACGAGTTCACCTCAGTATCTGTATCATTCATGTCCCGCTTGCACATATCTCTATCTCGTAGTAAAGTCGGCTTTTACATATTTTACCCATCTTGAATTCACCATAGACGATGAATTTAGGGACCACCCTTCATTCTCCAGTTGAGACACAGCCACATACACACACGCATGCATACATACATACATACATACATACATACATACATACATACATACATACATACATACATACATACATACATACATACATACATACACACACACATACATACATACATACATTTATACATACATACATACATACATACATACATACATACATACATACATACATACATACATACATACATACATACATACATACATACATACATACATACATACATACATACATACATACATACATACATACATACATACATACATACATACATACATACATACATACATACATACATACATACATACATACATACATACATACATACATACATACATACATACATACATACATACATACATACATACATACATACATACATACATACATGCATGCATGCATGCATGCATGCATCCATCCATCCATCCATCCATCCATCCATTCATCCATCCATCCATCCACTCATCCACTCATCCACCATCCATCCATCCATCCATCCATCCATCCATCCATCCATCCATCCATCCATCCATCCATCCATCCATCCATCCATCCATCTATTCATTCATCTATCCATCCACCCACTCATCCATCCATCCATCCATCCATCCATCCATCCATCCATCCATCCATCCATACGTACATACGTATATACGTACATAAATACATACGTACATACATAAATACGTACGTACGTATACGTACGTACGTACATACATGCATGCATGCATCCATACATACATAGATACCATACATAATACATGCATACACACACATACATATATTGAAACAAACATACATACATACCATACATACACACATACCCACACATACATATATACGAACAAACATACATACATAAGCAAACAATAACCTCAATGATGTTGCAAAAAAAGTAATATTGCCAACTGTGACTGACGCAGGTTTCACAAAACGCACTAAACTAAATCACATTAGCAGTAATTACGCCTTTTACGGACCAGCGTTCAAACAATTTGACCGGTGAAAAGCTGTGTACTCACCGCTTACAATCTGCGTAGAAATGTAGTCGATACATCTTCTGTTTACGAACTATTTTTCACTATTATTACACTAATTACGTTTCTGTACGAAGGAATGGCTACGTATTAAAATGTATAAAGTAATTTGTGAGGCTCTAACCGTGAGAAAATTAAACAATCGATTTGGACCGTCGCTAATAGCCCGCCATTAAAATTTATCCGGGTTCAAAAACTTAGTTCGCGCAAAGATTATGGTGTCTGACAGGGTCGAGAATTGTGGTGTATTACAGTAATCCCGGGGATCCTGTCTGCAATTCGATCATTAGACTGATTTAGAACAATCACAATTTTAGTGTTTAAGTACCATTAGCGGGTGGCTAGTTCAGGAATAGAAAAGAAAAATGAAGAACAGTAAAGCCGGGGAAAAGCTGAAAAATTATTTTAACTTAAGATGAGGGGCGCCGAAAAAAAAAAAAAAAAAACATGGCTGGGTGGAGAGGGGAGTGGGGGAGGGGAGGGGGGGGGGGAGGTGCTTGGTCCAGCCAAGTGATAATGTTTTAGATTGCACGAGGCGAAAAAAGGGGGTGGGGGGGGGGGGGGGTGTGTCCTCAAGGCGTTTAAGCCTATTTTGAGTGATCAGTAACGATGATTAAAAAAAAAAAAAAAACCAACCAAGAGGTTTTGAAATATGCGGGAACCTAAAGACAAATTATCACAGACATCAGAAGGAGACAGTCATCATTTTTCGGCCATGTTATGAGAAGAGGGAAAATAAAACATGTTGTGACCACTGGAAGATCTGTGGAAGGCGGATAGAGGAAGACAAAGAGAGAAGATTCTTGACAGTCTTGCTGCATGGCATGGAGGTGTGTCGGCACACGAACTGATACATGCAGCAAGAGATCGCAGATTGTGCAGAGGCATGATCGCCCACGTCAGTCGGCAAGGCACCTGACGATGTTGATGATGATCATAATAATCACTGTTACTTTGTGGGGCAAGGGAAAATAATTTAATAATATATTAGAAACAATATGAAATATATATACACATACTTAAAATTAAAACGTCTATTCACATGTTTGGCGAGGCGGTCCATTTGAAAAAGTCCAGGTCGGAAGGATCCGAACCCACGACCCTCCATTCCATAGGCAAGCTTCTATCCGCTACACCACAGGGACGCCCTTTAATATGTTGTTTATTCAGCGGATCAACATAATGGCACGCGGGTGTAACCCACAAGAGCTCCGTTCTACTGCTAACTCAAGCCTGAGTCTGAAGTTCTCAGCGCAGTGCACGAACTCCGTCGCACTGGTATGGATCCTGAAATACTTTGTGAAGATTTTGAACTACAAATTTTGCCCTGGCAGCGCCGTTAGGCTACTATTTTCGATTTTTAACTGCCAAGGTGTTTTTTTTTAACATGCGCAGGAATAAACACGGGCATCCATCTTACTACCCAGAGACCACGGAAAATTACTAAAAGTCCACTTCAAAAAAATCCCAGACTTAACCGGAGCTTGAACCCGGAACATTCAGCCGTGACCCATGGGAGAAATATATTGACCTCCTGGGGCATTTTTGTGACTTCATATGTTTTGGCTCCATACTTTCTGAATCGACCAGGGTATAGATTTCGCCATCTTTTTTGCTTCGTGTGTTGTTGACCACGGCCGGGCTCCGTGTTTGGAATACTGTGAATTATAGGTCTGACACCTGTGTACAGGCTATCCAGGGATCATCATCATGTAGCAGGTCCTTTGCAGAACGTCGCTCTCATCACAGTCTGCCTGAAAGAAACTCGGTCTCTCGCCAGTTCTCCCGCCTCATGCACTTTCACACTCAAGGGGTCACTTATATCCTGTGCCTCTCTTGGTGTCGGTCGGCTCCTGCCCCTGCTTCCTGGTACCATGCCTTCTGCTATAATTTTGTCCAGTCCGTCATAGCGCTTGATATGACCAAAATATTTCAGCTTTAGAGAAAGGATGCTGTTTATTAGCCAATCTTCCTTGATTTCAGATCTTTTAAGATGTCAATATTTCTCATCTTCTTTGTCCAAGATATTCTGAGAATCTTTCTATAGCATTTCAGCTCAAAAGCCCCTATTCTCTTTCTTAAGAACTGAGAGATAGTCAACGACTCACATCCGTCACCACTTACAAGTACACATAATCAATATTATAGCAGGTTAGTAGATTGGCAAATGGAGTTACATGTATTCCTGCCTGAGAATTTGCTGTTGTTGCTGAGACATTACTGCAGTGTCTTATATTCATTGGTTGGGGGATGTCTTTGGAGTGTTCTTGCTGTACGGTAAATAATCTTCAGTATCATGTATCTGACATACAGAACTTGTTATGAAATAAACTACTTAAAGTTGCTACTTATTTTTTTTCCAAATTGACTGTGACTTGTTTTGTGTTGAAGGGTTACATGCATTATTATCTTATATTGCTGTACGTGTGTATAAAATAAAATGTAAATGCATTTCAGGAAACAATTATTGCACATATCACTTTCATATTGACTGTTCATATTGCTTGTTTGCTAATTATTAACTAACAGGAAAATTATATGCTGTAGCAGTCTACTAATAGTAATGTTAATCCTCAGTCAGTTATATTTATGTTATGAATGATATGTGCATGTTGCACTGCAGTTGCAGTTGAATTATCTGTTTTAATCTGCTGCAATTGTTAAAGTAAAAAATCTGACCACTGCCCCACCATCCCTCTGATGTAAAACCGCTGACAGAATCAAAGAGTAAACACTAATTTTCTTTACTGTTACTTCAATTTATTGCTACACGTTATGGATATGTGTGTTCATGTCGACTTTAGTAATGCATTTTATGTTTGGCTGCAAAAAGCATTTTTGTTATATTTTTTAATAACACACTTATTTATCACTAAAATGATATATGGTTCAATAAAATGAGTTGTAAATTAATTATTTTGTGTATAAATGTACTCGATAAAAATTAAGAAAACAGACCGGCCTAACGGACTTTAAGTTTTTGATCTTTTTTGTTTGTTTTTGGTGCAAGTGTCATTTTATGCAATAAATGCTTTTTGTTTTTTTGTATAAAGATAACAAAAAAACCAACGGACTTTAAAATAAACGTGAATTTCAGTTGATCTAGTAGGCGCCAAGGCCGACTCTATATATTATATACAGAAGGGCGTGTAGGCGCATACTAGAGAAGGCGGTGCTCCAGAACTCAGGGCGGATACCATACTTCGAGAACCACTCAGCCCTCGCAGAAGCACTCTTAGTGAATATTGACAATTATACCACAAATTAAATACCTCAACGAATCACAGATGTAAAATCAAGTCAGGTACTGGTAACTCGAATTCCAGTATTATTTCAGTTGTGACTTATGCCAGTGAAGTTTAGAAAGTATTTAAAACATTGGACAAAAGTTAAGTATATTCCTGATGAACGAGACAGAAAAAAAAAAAAAAAAAAAGACAGCATGGAATAACATGTTAGAGAAGATAGGCCAAACTAAGAAATAAAAAATTGCCCGGACAACAGCTAGTATCATCAGTTAACTGATACAATGTAAACACAAAAGGGCGATATATGCGGCACATCCCGAGGAGAGGTGGACAAGAAATCAGCAAATAGGCACTGATATGGGAAACAAATGAACTGAGGAAACGATGATGTTTGAGAGAAACCATTAGACGAAAGTTGGTGAGAGAGGCCAACACTGCTGAGCTGGATTACATCAATGATAAAGAAAAGATTGCCCTTGACAGAGTGGGATGGAGAAATAGACTGTGATGCTATGTAGGGCGCCGCTGTGGTGTACGGCTAGACGCCAGCCTGCAGATCAGAAGGTAGTGGGTTCGGGATCCGACGGAGCCGGAATAAAAAAAAAATGGCTATGTCTCCCAGCTCGACCCAGCCTTGAATAGGTACCAGGTAGAGTCCTGGAAAGTAAAGGTGGCCCATGTGAATACATCACCCAACAAGTACCGACTCGTCTATAAAATATATGTCTAGCCCTATGTGCTCAGAACGCCTGATGGCGTGGAAAAGGGTCCTTTACTTTATATGCTGTGTGAACGGCGCAACCGTTTGAGAATGCTGATCGAATGGTGATGATGATGCTATTATAATGATGACAATGGTGATGAGGAACAAGAAATATCGATAGTTAGTTTCGTGTGTCCTTCCATAAAGGAGCCCGGTTTTTTTATGGAGTCCCAAGATTGGACACGATCAGTATTTTCATTTCTAACCCAAAAAGAACTTGCTAAACAGTCCATTGGCTGGCCCCATTTTCCGCGGACCTGTTATGGTCTCATGACTTCCGGTCGACCCTAGTGTTAGTTCTAGCACCAACTGAAACCTGTCGGGTCGAGGATTACATTTGGCTCGAGGTTGGACACAAAGTGTATTCAGTCGATTTCAGGCTATTCCCGGTTCTTTGCGGGAACAATAGTACGCGTAACGACTGTCGTTAAAACAGCCCGAGTGAGGTTTGTAATGCGCTGTAAAACGGTTAATTGTGTATCCTGATGCGCTGTAAAATGGTTAATTGTGTATCCTTTACACGACGTGGGAGCTGTTTGGTTGTTTGAGAGTAGTTAGTCATTTATCTCTAGATCTAGAGAGTCATTACTTTCTAAACCAGCGGTTTTCAATCCTGCGGGTAGTGACCCTTTCGTGTGTGGGTCAAACGACATTTTCAGAAGGGCCGCCTAAGACCACCAGAAAACACATATTCATTGAAGTTAGAAAGGAAAATAAATGTTAGGGGGTCGCGATAGCAAAAGGGAATTGTATGAAAGGGTCGCGGCAGCAGGAAAGTTGACAGCCACTGTTCTAAACGGTTGGATCTTGATACCGTTGTCGAAATCAACGACTATGCAGTCTGCTGGTAAGCTGCCTGCGGGTAGAATCGAACCAGATTCCTCGGAATTACAAAGCGCGTTCTCGTAACGCCTAAGCCAGAGACACCAGGTGTAGAACTTCCGAAACATCGATACATGTTGGATTATTAACGCTGGAATATGTAAGGAGAATTATGGTTAATTCTCATGTGTGTATCTACAATTCGTTCAACGTCTCATAAACACACATGCAAGCCATTTTCTTGAAAACTGCCAGTTGGACCCCAACGATTTGTTAGCAAGCAGCCTTAGAATATCCATGACACAAAAATAGGGTATTCTTTAGTCCATAGATGCTCAGGATCCTGAATACCAGCCAATTCCTTTGATATTTTCGAACCACTGTAAATATGTGGCGTAAACTTTTAGAATTTACAGTAAAAATCTGAATTCCCGGTTCTATATTTTTTTCACAGTCGCGTCTTCATAATACATTGATAGGTGAAGTAGATTTTGTTATCATTTATGTTCAACTGAGTTGGGTTGAGCTGAGTCAAGAAAGAAGTCGCTGCATTTGGGACATTCCCATTTGCACTCCGTCGCCATCTTCAGGAGCCAGCGCAGAGTTCAATAATAATGATACCGGACGCAGTCTGATTATGTGTCCATCTTGCCATTCCTCTGAGTGTAGTGTGCCAGTCAGGCCTTCTGGTCACACCCAGTTGTGTCATTCTCTCCAGGCCACGATAATCTATTTTCTCTACTGACGTCAGTGCTTGTTCCCAAAGAGCTTTAACCACATCTGCACCCAGTGGTGCAGATTCAGCCAGTCTGTCAACCATGTTCAATTGTAAAATTGTATGGAAGCCGCGTTAGCGCAGTTGATAGGAGGCTCGCTTTCGACTCCAGTTGCGACTCGCTGCAGACACGGTCAGTGTTTGGAACCGGGCGGTTCCCTTGGTTTACCGATCCTCTAGGAAATGGGTACCAGAAATGACACTCTGGTGTGAATGAAGGAACGTGGCTGTAGCTACGGAGTTACGTGCGGACGGCGACACAGGCGGACAGTTTCTTGTCAGCTGTCCGTACTGAGGGCAGAGCACTATGGTTTATAACCGTGTGCAATGACGCTGGTTCCCATCTCCTGACTTTACCTTTACTTTTTTACCAATTGTAAAAATGTCCTCAGAATGCAACAGTAAGTATTCAACTTCAGTCACCATTAGACGCCACGGTGTATCTTAACTGCACTGCAAACTGTATTATGGTTGACACTTTTGGATATAGAGATGTATTTGTTGCAATTATAGATATACCTAACGGGTTCATGATATTCAACCACTCATTGAAAAAATGATTTGAATCATTCCGAATGTGACGATTCCGAAAGGCTCATAATTGTTACTGGCTGAACAAATTGTAATCCATCTCGTCTTCCTCTCAGAGCACATGTTCAACACACTGTTCCCAGAAATGAATGTATATTTGTGAGAAGGTCTCACGTGTTAGAACTTCATCATAACACATTTTAAATGTACTGTTCTTTTCAGCAACTTGTCTTTTGACTTTAGCCCATGCAAGCTCTATAAGGTTGGGGTGTGAATGATATGCAGGGAGTCGCAGAGAAGTGTAGCCGTATTCAGTAACGATTCTGTCAGTATGATACAATTTTGTTTTATTTGTTTTCTTCACAAGCTGCAACAACTCTGCCTTCAAATATGTGTCGTCAAAGTTTAATTTCTCCTTAGCAAGCCATGTCCTGATTTGATCTTTTGTTAATGATTTCGTTGGTACTTTGTCTTCCTCTGATGCAGCATTATGATATGCGGTATTATCCATCATTAGGCAAGATTGTCTGTCCATAAGTGGAAGAAGTTCATTCTTCATTCAGTGCCTGAAAATGTGTACATTCATTTCAGTGTGGTAGTCCCTAGTGTAGTGGTTCTATATGATTCATAGACTATACAAAAACATTTGACTGTGTGAAACATGAAGACGTAATCAAACTGTTAGAAAAACTAAACATTGATGGGAAAGATCTACAAAAATAAAGAATATGCATTGGCAGCAAACAGCAGCTATAAGAAATAACAACTGTTTAGGTACATTTCAAAGCATAAAGAGGGGCGTACGACAAGGATGTGTACTGTCACCTGATTTGTTTTGAATTTACAGTGAATATATTATGAGATCTTTAATTGATATGCCCGGAATTGGGGTTGGTGGGCACAATATATACAATTTACGTTATGCTGATGACACAGTCTTGATAGCAACAAGTCAGAAAGAACTACAGGAAATGATAGACATTGTGGTGCTAGAAAGTGGAAGAATGGGTCTCAGTTTGAATAATGGGAAGACAGAAGTAATGGTGTTATCAAAGAAACGAATTATTCCTTAATGTGTAATAAAAGTCGATGGTATTATTTTAGGACCAGTACAGAAATTTAAGTATCTGGGCACATGGATAACATCAGATGGAAGATGCATAACTGAGATAAGAAACAGAATAGGACACGCAAAAACTGCATTTTATAAAATGAAAAACATCTTGTGCAATATATTCTTGTCATTGGAAGTAAGAAAAAGAATTCTTGCTCGCTACCTACATCCAGTTTTAACATATGGATGTGAATCCTAGAAAATCGGTAGGCAGGCCAAACAATTTCTAGAGGCCTCAGAGATGTGGTTTTACAGAAATCCTCAGAATACCTTGGACAGCCAAAAAGAGCAACCAAGATGTTTTGAAAGTGGCGGGAGCCCGAAGGCAACTTATCACAGACATCAGAAGGAGACATGTTATGAGAAGATGGAAAATAGAACATGTTGTGACCACTAGAAAGATCTGAGGAAGATGAGAAAAGATGCTTGACAGTCTTGTTGCATGGCATGGAGGTGTGTCGGCACACGAACTGATACATGCTGCAGGAAATCGCAGATTATGGAGAGGCATGATCGTCCACGCCAGTCGGCAAGGCACCTGATGATAAGTCCCTACCATCCGTACGTTTTGATTGGAAAACATGTCCAGCATCATGGATCAGGTCTTTTTCACTGTTTCCTGCATAAATGAGCATAATGCGCTGGCCTTTGCTGCTTGGAATGTTTCTTTTCTGTTCACCATTTACTGACTGCCATTCTTTAGCATAGGTTTGGTAGGCATTAACCCAGGATTCATCCAAATATACAATAGCATAGCCTTGCTCTGTCGCTCACGGATCTACCTTATGTGTTTGCTTTTGACTAGCAATCAAATGTGGCTTTTCACAAATTATATTATTTCTACCTACAGTTTTTATTAAAGTGAACCCGGTGGCTCTTACAAGCTTCCACAGACTACTTTTTGAAATATCCATCTTGCATTGTGATTTCAATGTTAAATTCAGTTTTCGGAGAGTAAAAAATTGATTTGTGTCTAACATTTTAAAGATCTTACTAATGGCATCTATATGAAACTAATCAACTTTCAATTTCCTTCATTGCTTGACATGAGTGCCCTGTTTAATCCAACGGTTAAATGATGCTCTATCCAGACCAAGCACCAATGGTGTTCGTTTCTCCGGGTCACGTAAATCACAGTATAAATTACCCACCTTAGATTCACTGAGGAAGTGCTGGTACCGTAAAACGGTAACCTTTTGCACAGGTAAAAATTTGCATTTTAAATTCATTTTGAAATTGATGTCTATGTCATCTTTTTTGAAGCTAGCTATTTGACACAACAACTCAACATTAACCAGTTATAGTGTTCATTACTTCCTGAAACAAATGAAAAAAAAAAAAACCTTCCAAAAGTCTACTAAGACGATTTCATTATTGAAAATATATTTCGTATTGAAAAAAAAAAAAAAAAAAAAAAAAAAAAAAAAAAAAAAACTGATATTCTTTTATCGATATATATATATATATATATATATATATATATATATATATATATATATATATATATATATATATATATATATATATATATTCCTTTAACATCATGTATATTCTAGGGCTAAATGAGAAATATCGTTGCTATCTAACAGGCAGTTTTCGTGAAAATGGTGTGCGTGTGTGTGTTTATGAGATGTTGAACGAACTGTATTTATTTTACATAAAGTCGTTGCTTTTCATCTACGATTCAAAGAAAAATAGAGCAGTGCATGTGTAAACACCCATTTGTTACCGGGGCCCTCACGGAAAGTAAATATTGGTAACACTGGACCAGTAAAACTAACATTGGTCTTCCCATGGACCGCCCGTATACACACTAGCTCACTTCTGATTGGTATACCTTGAGCCATGTGACCTTGGCGCAAGGTTACGGGGGTGTTTCGCAATGCTATTGATATCGCAAGTTGTATATTTCAGTACGCCAACGCTTTTAACACTCCTAAAACATGGACAAACTGGGTCTAACACAACCCCCTCCCCACGCCACCCCCTACAGAGAGCGCTGCAATCTATGTCACAGGCATTCTCTTTCTCGGAATAAAAAGGTAAATGCAAGACAACTCAGAAAGCAAACAACAGAGAGGTAAACTTGTAGCCTGCAGGAAAGTAGACCAGCCCAACTAACTTATGAATGAAACGTGACTTACTGTATTTGGGGAGACTAACTTAAGCCTAACTCACTGGACCATACCAGGCATGTCCAAGGGTTACTAAGGGCTGAGCTGGGCTTAGGGTTGGCTACCCTATCCTATAAAAACAAAAGCCCACAAAACCAACCAACCATTTGAAAGGTTAAAAAAAGAAAGAAAAGAGAACCAAGAAATACCCAGACAATCAAGACAGTGGTAATGCTCTTTTATGTTGGCGAGGACCGAGGATGAGCTGCATGCAATAGCCAAGGATAGAACGACTTGCCGTGAGTTGGTTGAGGGCCTATGCTCCACTGGAAAATTAAAGGCATTAGAAGAAGAAGAAAAAGAAATACAAAGAAAAAAAAAGGGATTGTATCTGACAAAAACTTGCAGTATGTTGTAATTTTGATGCTTTACTATGTTTTGAAAACCAAACGAAACTTTATGGTCAAACAGTTTTCGAGAGCTTTATGATCCGTAACATTTTTAATTGTGTCGTTATGTTACCCCAGTAAAATTCAAATGTGTGATAGCTTGCATTTTGAAATTTGAATGTTTGACCTTCATGTCAGCAAACAAGCATGGTAGCCATTCATCTGCTGGTTAAATATAAGGAAATCCCCCCGCCGCCCCCTTCCCTAGGAGAAGAGAATTATAATAGGTAATATTATATAGAGAAGACACCGAAGGGACATCCAAAGACAGTGAGTTAAATGAGCAGTTTGTATGAGATTGCTAATGGTCTACACTACAGTGGGAGATATAGCCGCTGAAGATGAAAGCTATCGTCCTACAAGTAGCATTGCAAGAGCATACTGACCATATTCCCGCAGTTGACAGAAAACACTACACATCAAGAAGAATCGATAGTTTATTTTCTGGTATTTCTCCACGAAGGAGCCTAGTTTGTAGACTGAGCTCCAGCATTTGACACCATCAATATTTTAATTTCAACCCTAAAAGCTCTTCCAGACACTCCATTGTCTTGCCCCATTTTCTGAGGACCTTTTTTGATCTCATGACTTCCGGTTGACTCTAGCGTTAGTTCTGGCGCCAACTGAAACCTGCCCGGTTGGGGATTACATTTGGCTCGAGGTGGGACACACAAGTGTTTTCAGTGGATTTCAACCTCTTCCGGCTCCTGGCGGGAACAATGGCAGCCTAATGATTGTTGTCAAAACTGGATGAATGAGGGTTCTAATGTGCTATAGTACTTTCAAAGCACTGTTCAATACTGGATGAATGAGGGTTCTAATGTGCTATAGTACTTTCAAAGCACTGTTCAATACTGGATGATTAATTTATTTTTTATGAAAGACAGATAATGTTTAGTGTATTTCAAGTCTGGTTTGTTGTTACTAGAAGGGTAATTAAAGGAAACGTGCTTTACGACCATATATAGAAACATACAAAAAGTATATTAGTAAGCAAAAAGATAAGAAGCAAGAATTCACCGCTGACAATTAGAAGCAGCCAAAGAAAGTTATCTCCATGAGTTTGCACTTAAGATACTGGGGCGGTTTTTTAAAGAAGAGGAGAGGGCTTGATCGACCCCAAAAAGGGTCGCCACCGGCAGGTTGAGAACCGCTAGTCTAGATGAAGCAGACCTTACAAAAATAAAATAAAACGAGGCTTGCTTATATCGATTTCATTGACCTATAGTATAGACAAATAAGTCTAACGCAACCCTTTCTACCCCCACCCTATTCTTCCACCTTTTATTTCTAAACGGAAAACAGAGAAAAGAAATATATATTTATCGATGATATTATGTTATTCAAAAGATGACCTCTCTGAATGCTAACAATATTCAGGCAGTATTTACTCCAGTAAACATTTATAACTGGCGACATTATGCCGTTGCATTGAGACATTCAGTGAGGGATATGTAAACTGCCAATTACTGCCTTTATGATACCGCTTTTGTGATGTAGGCAGGGGGGTCTTTCAGCCTGAGGATTTACGGCCCTATGGCTAGTGCAGTCGCCACGACTGTGCAGGAGAGGATTTTATTTTGCCGCAAACAGAAAAAAAAATCCCTGGCGTTACCAAGGATTTGAACCCGGGTCTTCTGCTTGATAGCTAAGCGTTTTAATCGTTAGGCCAGCCTCTCCTCAGGGATATGTAAACACTGAATAAAAGCACATCACTCAATATTCTTTCAATAGTAAATCATATTAACAAAATGTATACACTTCATTAGGCAACTGCAAACATATAGTTTCAAACGACCCCTGGCTGACAGGGATATCTGCCCAGAGATAATAGAATATTCTCTACGTGGTAGTTTCAATAATGGGGTAATTATCCCACACTTAACCAATCCATGATTTGCATCAACCGCTGATCAAAGAATAATTTTTAGCCTAAATAATATGTATATTATTGTAATGATAACGGATTAACTAATGATATAATTATGTTAAATAAGTGCTCTTTTATTTCTATGCTCTTTAATGTCCATAATAAAACACAGACCCCCAACCAACTCATACATCAATTCCTTTTTTTTTTGGGCCGTCTCTTGTAGTCTCTCCATGTCATTTATTGTAGTCTCTCCATGTCATTTCTTGCAGGTCCATCCATGTGTCAAATAACCAAAGAAACAATTATCAACAACTGGTTATTCAATGTCCAGATATCAATGTGATGGTTGACACTGTTTTGTCTTGATGATATCTGCTATGTATGGTCCTATGTTGGACGAGGCACAACGTAGATCACTCCACACAACCAGTTAGCAACGTTGTTCTGTTTCATGTCAAAGCTAACAATCCTGATTATTATCAGTTTAATTATTCTCACTTTCAAAATTGTTTCACGCCACTATTCAAACCTCCTCATGCCCCCACCCCCGCCTAAAAAAAAACAAAAAAACTTTCGCACGGTCCCTGACCGGTGGGTGGGGTGCGGGAGGGGAAGGCACCTAGGTTGGAACCCATTGACCAAGACATGTAACCTTTGTCTCACTTCTTGATTCGTTGGGATTTTAATTCACTCCATTAGATGCATGGATGATATTTCTACATCATTTAATTCTTCTATTCTGAGCAGGCACAAGTTAGTGAATGTGTTTAGTTATGTAAGGTGGGCGTTTGTGGCTTAGGCGTTGCGAACACGCTTCGAAATGCCCGGGTGCTGTGTTAAATCCCAGCGGCGGGTTGTTTGCCTTGCGTTGGTTTCGACAGTGGTAAAGAGAGCTGACTATTAAGTTACCAATGAACGTAAATTTGCCTAGAAAAAACCCCCGCCACAGCCAAAATATGCTGGGGTTGGTTCTGCAATGTCCTGTAAAGGATACGCGACTAAGGTTTTTAAAATTTTTTTTTGGGTTTGTTAAAAAAACAACTGTTTTAATGGTATTTCGTTGACTAACATTAATTTGGTTAAACATTTTTTTGTCTTTTCTTCTTCTTCTTGTTCTTCTTCTTCTTCTTCTTTCGTGCGCCTGAAATAAGTTGTCTATATCAGGAATTGTGTCTCTCGTATAAATGTCACTGTTGCTATTTGTTCTCTTCATATCTAATCATTGGTGTAGTGGAGCAAGTGGAGGTTTGATTAGGGTATTAGTCAAACATCCGACACAGCAGCAGTTTCACAAGCAAAGCATCATTGCCGCTTCACACAAGTACCTCCACAGATTACACCAGGGATTATTTCCCCCAGGGGAAAAAACCGGTCAGGGTTCTTAGTAAAATGATCTAAAAAAAAGGTTCCGGTACTCAGTAAAATGATCTAAAAAAGGGTTTCGGTACTCAGTAAAGTCATCTGAAAAGGTTTCGGTACTCAGTAAAATCATCTAAAAAAAAAAAGGTTTCGGTACTCAGTAAAATCATCTAAAAAAGGTTTCAGTACTTATTAAAAGGATTTAAAAATGATTCCTGAACTCAGTAACAGGATCTAAAAAACAGTAAAAGGATCTAAAACAAGGCTCCCTTACTCAGTAAAAGGATCTAAAAATAGTTTCTTCACTCAGTAAAAGGATCTAAAACAAGGCTCCCTTACTCAGCAAAAGGATCTAAAACAAGGCTTCTTTACTCAGTAAAAGGATCTAAAACAAGGCTTCCTTACTCAGTAAAAGGATCTAAAACAAGGCTTCCTTACTCAGTAAAAGGATCTAAAACAAGGCTTCCTTACTCAGTAAAAGGATCTAAAACAAGGCTTCCTTACTCAGTAAAAGGATCTAAAAATAGTTTCTTCACTCAGTAAAAGGATCTAAAACAAGGCTTCCTTACTCAGTAAAAGGATCTAAAACAAGGCTCATTTACTCAGTAAAAGGATCTAAAACAAGGCTCCTTTACTCAGTAAAAGGATCTACAAAAGGTTTCCTTAATCACTAAAAGGATATTAAAAAGGTTGCCTTACTCAGTAAGAGAGTCACCGTGGCCGAGCGGCTAGACGCTCGCCGCGGATCGGAAGGTCGTGGGTTTGTTCCCTGGCGAAGCCGGACTTGTTTTCAAAAATGACCTTGGCTCCCAGGTCGACTCAGCCTTGAGTGGGTACCGGGGGCAGTCCCGGGAAAGTAAAGGCGGCCGGTGTGATGCTGACCACATCACCCATCTTGTGCCGACTGGTCCATACGAATATAGGTCTAGCCTTATATGCCCTATACGCCTAAAGGCGTGGAAAGGGTCCTTTACTTTTACTTTACTTACTCAGTAAAAGGATCTTAAAAAGATTCTGCTACTCAGTAAAAGGATCTAAAAAGTTAACATTACCCAGTACAAGGATCTAAAAAGTTAACATTACCCAGTACAAGGATCTAAAAAAAAAGGTTCCCTTACTTAGCAAAAGGATCTTAAAAAGTTTCCCTTACTCAGTAAAAGGATCTTTAAAAAGTTCCCTCACTCAGTAAAAGGATCTTTAAAAAGTTCCCTCACTCAGTAAAAGGATCTTTAAAAAGTTCCCTTACTCAGTAAAAGAATCTAAAAAAAAAGTTTCCCATACTCAGTAAAAGGATCTTTAAAAAGTTTCCCTTACTCAGTACAAGGATCTTTAAAAAGTTTCCCTCACTCAGTACAAGGATCTAAAAAAAGTTTCCCTTACTCAGTAAAAGGATCTTTAAAAAGTTTCCCTTACTCAGTACAAGGATCTTTAAAAAGTTTCCCTTACTCAGTACAAGGATCTTTAAAAAGTTTCCCTCACTCAGTACAAGGATCTAAAAAATGTTTCCCTTACTCAGTAAAAGGATCTTTAAAAAGTTTCCCTTACTCAGTACAAGGATCTTTAAAAAGTTTCCCTCACTCAGTACAAGGATCTAAAAAAAGTTTCCCTTACTCAGTAAAAGGATCTTTAAAAAGTTTCCCTTACTCAGTACAAGGATCTTTAAAAAGTTTCCCTCACTCAGTACAAGGATCTAAAAAATGTTTCCCTTACTCAGTAAAAAAATCTTTAAAAAGTTTCCCTTACTCAGTACAAGGATCTTTAAAAAGTTTCCCTCACTCAGTACAAGGATCTAAAAAAAGTTTCCCTTACTCAGTAAAAGGATCTAAAAAAAAGTTTCCCTTACTCAGTACAAGGATCTAAAAAAGTTTCCCTTACTCAGTACAAGGATCTTTAAAAAGTTTCCCTCACTCAGTACAAGGATCTAAAAAATGTTTCCCTTACTCAGTAAAAGGATCTTTAAAAAGTTTCCCTTACTCAGTACAAGGATCTTTAAAAAGTTTCCCTCACTCAGTACAAGGATCTAAAAATGTTTCCCTTACTCAGTAAAAGGATCTAAAAAAAAGTTTCCCTTACTCAGTAAAAGGATCTAAAAAAAAGTTTCCCTTACTCAGTAAAAGGATCTAAAAAACATTCCGATCTTACCACAAAGTATCTATTACAGTGATTAAAAAAACATTATATTGCTCGCTTTTTCGTGAATCACATAAGTATAATCCAGTCTCAGTTAAGAAACTGCGCAATTTATAAAGGCCGGAAATAAACAACAGTGACAAAGTAATTAGTGTGTTGGCCCGGCTAGAAACGTTCCCTGTTCAATTCTCACTAATAGGCTGGGATATTCTTTTCCGACGAGAGCTCCTGGGGTCGACTCACTCATAAATATCGTACTAGAAAATATTCAAAATAATCTTGGGATTGTCTGGAGAGGAAGAGAAATAGACAACCTTGCTGATTTTACCGTGACAGAACACGTCAAGATTTAACACTTCACTTGCCAAGGGTACTGTCCGTGTGCTTCTTTATCTAGGGTAGATTAAAACTACTGTTAGAGAGGAAAATAACACTGATTCTTTAGACATATTTGTTGTTGTTGGCACCTTTTTGTCTGTCCAGACAATAGTGCTGTGCTATAAGGAGGTGTAGAAACTACAATCTATGGCGGTGGCGTATGTGGCTTGCACGGCCAGCACGCGACAAGAATAGTTTTTCAGTGTCTGGATCGGGATTCAGGACCATTTTTGTCATTGTTTAATGGTTTTCTTTTCAAACGCTCAGCTCGTAATGACAATTAAACAAAGAGTGAATTTACAACATATCTTTTCTTCACTTCCTCTTTTACTGTTTCTGGCCTCGAGGGAGATCAGTACAGTATTTAAGTGACACCATAGGTAGAAAAGTGCACGAAGAGCTAACACAAGATCGACTTTCTTTCTAGCTAGTCTATTCTTCCAATACTGGCCCACCGAGCAATGGTTTTTGGCCTGCGAGGCTGATGTAAAATTACTGAATACTCTAACTCTTGAGCTCATAAAATAGCAGAACAGATGGAATACATAGAAGAGTTTCAGGTAGTGAGTGTACCTAGTCATAGTCGTGGCAAGGGGTTATAATCTTAGATTGTGCGACCAGGTTGGTAATTCTAAATTTGGGCTGCGGGGTAAAAGAAAAGATTTCCCACCCCTGATTTAGACTATGTCTTCAACCTCTGGCAACCCTTTAGGTTGTCGGGAGTAAATAAGTGTCCAGCTATGTAAAATTTCTGCTAACAAAAGACTTACCCCCAGACGTATCTACTTATCCCAGTGGATACTCGGTCCCCGTAACTGCGCTTGTAGAATTTTTTTTTTTTTTTAACGGTAGAAGCCCACACAGCAGGAATCCGTCGATCATCAGTTCAGTCCCCTTTCAACAAATGTTTCGGCAGTCTGTTTAAACCCTAAACATTTCCAGTAAGCGGGCCGACCATGGTCATTATGCCAGAGCTTTGAGTGGTTTTGTACAATAGCCAACAAAGCGAGACTTGATTACAGATATGAACACTTGATTTGTTTACCGATCTGTACTGCATGTAGATGAACCCTGGGGTTCTCCCGTCGTGAGGTCTTGAGACCAGAATGTGGCATTTTTTTTTCAACTGCCGTACTTTAAAAAAACTTTTAGTGTAACATAATTTAACTTCTTATTTCTTATGTGGTAAAAGTTCTCTGATTAAGTAGCAGTAGTAATGTAATCAAACATCTTATATGTCACTGTCACGTAACAGACCAAGCCACCCCTTTGTTTTGGACTCGTCTAGATCTTGCCACCTCTATGCAGACGATGCTACGTTTAAAAATAGACCTGCCTCTATAGGTATATAGTCCATTTTCTTGGGTAAATATAGGTCTTTAGGTCGAGTTAAGTACTCCTATAAGTCCTAATTCTTTTGGGGACGTTATAGTTTTGAATCTATTATCAGAGGTGAGAGATTCATTGGTAATTGTTGCCAACAGTCCAATGGACATATCACCGTCCAGGGCGTATGAATCTTCCCTGCCTTGTTCCAAAGAGACGTTTGTGTCAGAACGATTCTCACTCAAGTCTCCATCGTGAAAGGTTGCTTCTGTGTGTGCCTCTGTGCTAGTTTTGTCCAAATTAAAGAAAAACTCAAGTTTCCTAGAAGAATCAAGAGCTTGGGATTTTACTCTCCTTGGTGACCAGATCGACGATCATCATCCATCCACATCACCAGTATTCCTTACCACCAGCTGTCAGAAGATACTTCCATGGGGCCTGCCGACATGTCTGTTCCTACGGCCAGGTAGTGAACAACAGTATCACTGGGAGAGGTCCATTCCCAGATAGCTGTATGGTGAAGCCAGAGGTTGCCTGCCCTTTTTTGTCTACAGTATTTGTGACCCTAAATTCAATTGTACCCGAGACAATGCTGTGCTATAGTATAAACATTAGTATAGCACTTCATGTGTAGAGGCGGTGAACAGTACTCTGGTGCCAACCATCCCAGATGCAGAAGTGATGTTCTACAGTGAATCGGACTTGAATACAGATGAGGTATATTCCAGAGGTTGTGGTCACTCTTAACCCGAAGTGCCTTGTCCACTGTGCCATAGTTCTACGGCATAGCTATGATGACCTTGGCTGCTAATGGGAGCAACCCTCATTCTAGTCATATATAAATTGTCTTTATCTCCCCAGTGTCATTTATATTATTTAATTCGTTTGCCTTATCCTTGTGTTGGTTATACCGATTACAGAATGTTGTGTAAATTTTCCATTCATGGTTTAGTGTCCATCTTTCACTGTTCCTAGTTGTCTGGAGTGTGTGTATGGTATCACTATATTACATATTTAACTGTGTTTCTTATGTTGACTAGGATAGGAGACTATCTAGTCTGGGGGCTTAATTGAAGTAGTGAGGATGTCAGGCCAAGTTGCGCCTAGGAATATTTTGTGTTCTGTAGTGCCATAATTTGCGTCGTCTCACCCCTAAAGTAAGTTGGATGATGATTGGATCTGCGGGATTTTTCCGCCTAGAACTTTGCGAGCCAACATCTCAACATTTTATTACCACTTCAGAGTGCTAACTGGTTTATCATGGGAAACCCTTACCAAGGCACGTGACATCAACAGTATGTGACAGTCACATGGAAAAAAGTTTTCTGATTAAGTAGCAATAGTAATATAATCAAACATCTTATATCTCACATGAAAATATGTTCTCTGATTAGGCAGTAATAGTAATTAAATTAAACGTCTTATTTGTCGCGCAAAAAAAAATTTCTTTGGTTCATCATCATCAAGTACCTTGCCGACTGGCGTGGGCGATCATACATCTCTACAATCTGAGATCTCCTGCAGCATGTATCAGTTCCTGTGCCGACACACCTCGATGCCATGCAACAAGACTATCGTTGTCTTCCTCTATCTGTCCTTCCACATATCTTTCCAGTGGTCACAACATATTCCATTTTACATCTTCTCATAACATGGCCGAAAAAAAGATGACTGTCTCCTTCCGATGTCTGTTATTAGTTGTCTTCGGGCTCCCGCCTCTTTTAAAACCTCTTGGTTGTTCTTATTGGCTGTCCAAGGTATTCTAAGAATTCTTCTGTAAAACCACATCTCTGAGGCTTCAAGAAATTGTTTGGCCTGCCTACCGATTGTGCAGGACTCACAACCATAGGGTAAAACTGGATGTATGTAGCAAGCAAGAATTTTCTTTTTCTAATCCTCAGTGACAAAGATATATTGCATAAGATGTTCTTCATTTTATAAAATGCAGTTTCTGACTGTCCTGTTCTGTTTGTTATCTCAGTAATGCATCTTCCATCTGATGTTTCCCATGTGCCCAGATACTTAAATATCTGTACTTGTCCCAAAATAACAGCATTGACTTTTATTGCACATTTTGGAATAATTCTTTTCTTTGATACCACCATTACTTCTGTCTTCCCGTTATTCAAACTGAGGCCCATTCGTCCACTTTCTAACACCATCTATCATTTCCTGTAGTTCTTTCTGACTTGTTGCTATCAAGACTGTGTCATCAGCATAACGCATATTGTTTATATTGTGCCCACCAACCACAATTCCGGGCATATCAGTTAAAGATCTCATTATATATTCACTGTAGATTAAAAATAAATCAGGTGACAGTACACATTTTTGTCGTTCACCACTCTTTATGCACTGAAATATACCTTAAAAGTTGTTAATTCTTATAGCTGATGTTTGCTACTAATACATATTCTTTATTAGTCGTAGATCTTTTCCATCAATGTTTAATTTTTATAACAGTAAGAAGACTTTTCATATTTCACAAGACAAATGCTTTTGTATAGTCTATGAAGCATAATTACAAATCAGTCTTTTAGTTCTATAGCTATTTCTAAAAATGTCCTTAGGACATTGTACCTTTTCCATCTAAAAATCTACATTGTTCATATCTGATTTCTGGTTTAATTTTGTTTCTAATTCTTCTCATAATTATTCTCAGTAAAATCATAATCATGTGACTCATAAGACTTATTGTGTGATGGTCTTCACATTTTAAAGTGCCAGGTGTTTTTGGTAGAGCTATAAATATGGATTTTAAAAAGTCATTTGGAATATACCCACTATTATCAATATCATTTAGAAGTTCAGTTATCATTTCAATTCCAAAATCTCCAGTGCTTCGATTTCTTCCAGTGACATGTTTGTCTGGCCCGGGTGCTTTTCCTTTCTTTATATGATGCAATGCATCCTCAACTTCTGCAGTTATTATTGGGGAACCATCATTGTTGGTCTGGAGTTCTACATCTGGTCTATTATCTTTATACAATTCCCATATATACTCTGTTCATCTGTTAATTATAAAAGTATGTCCCAATAATAATCCTTATATTCTTTAGTTTTATCCTAATCTTTCCTATAACTGGATTATGGTCATTAAAGCAGTCTGCTCCTGGTCTAGTTTTTGCTCCAACTAAGCTGCTCCGGAATCTTCTTGAAATCAAAATATAATCAATCTGATTGCGGACATTATCGCCAGGACTTTTCCAAGTCCACAATCTTCGAGGATAGTGTTTAAACCAGGTGTTACCTATTATCTCGCTGTGCGACAGCCCACGCTATTAATCTGTCATTTTCCCCCTCAGGTCATCATCATCAGTTATTTTTATGCCTTTTGGAACATGCGGCTTTAGACAGGACTTTGCTTTCCTGTCCTGTGCAATCTTCAGTGCAGTTTTTCATGTCAGAGATGTCACATTGAGGTCCCGCTCATCGTTTGTCTCCATATTGTTTTTGGGCGCCCCTGTTTTCAATTTCCCTCTGTTCTCAGTTGTGAGAACTGTGTTAGCAGGTATATCAGGATTCATTCTTATAACGTGACCAAGCCATTGCCATCTTCTTTTGATTATCACACTGTTTAGTTTCTTGATTTGTGACTTGAAGTAGTTTAGTGATTGAGATTGTATCTGGCCAGAAAATTTTGATAATCCTACGTAGACATAAGTGGTGAAGGTGGATAGCTTGCGTGCATCCTTTTTTGTCATTCTTTAGCATTCTTCTCCATAAAGAACAATCTCCTAGGCCATCGCCACCTGTAATTCCGTAAACTTTTTCACTTCCTATTTTTGCGTTGAAATCTCCAAGTACCATTGTTACTTCACAATTTTTGCATTGATCAACAGCCATGTCTAAGTGGTCATAAAATGCGTCATTGTCTTTCTCTGAACTATCTGATGTTGGGGCAAAATTATATACTAAGTTGATGTCAAACGGTCTGCCGTGAAGTTTTACTAAGAGTACTCTATCTGATATTGTCCTAAATACTTTCACAATTTTTGAGTTCTTTGGATCCAAGTTAATACCAACTCCCTGGCTATATTCCTTCCCACCTGAGTAAATAATTCTGTGCTAATCTGAACCTGCTCCTGGCCATTGCATTTCACTGATTCCTAATATGTTGATGTTCATTCTATTCATTTCCATCTTAATACTATCCAACTTTCCGTTTTGTACGAGTGTTCTGACATTCCATGTACCAATGTTCAGAATGCTTTTACCATTTACTTTTTCTACAGTAGCTGGATGACGGTTGGGTATCACCCGTAGAACATGATGCTCCCTACCGGACGAGGGGATTCCACTGGAATCCCCATTCACATCATTTTCTTTGGTTACGTGGCAGTAATAATATAATTCAACATCCTATCTGTCCCATAATTCAACAGCACATAAAATGGCCAGGAAGCGGTCGTCTGCGAATGCTAATTATCCTTCTATCAATAGAAAAATCATAAAAAATAATCAATGGCGAACAAATTACAGCGTGTACGTAATTAAGAGCATAAAAACGAAAGCGAAATGCGGGTAAAAATATCTGTGTTTGCTGTCTCTGCTTGAAATATGTGGACGTATGGTGTTGATGGTATAACAGGTCATGTGATAATTAATTAGTTACATCATCTAGTTATTGTGTGTGACAATGAGACAGGAGAGAGCGAGAGAAAAAAGAACACACACACACACACACACACACACACACACACACAGAGGGAGAGAGAGAGACAGAGGAGAGAGAGTAAGAGCGAGATATATAGAAAGATGCATGGTTGGATAGATAGACAGAAAGTGAGATGCATAGATGAATAGATAGACAGATAGGTCTTTAGCTCTCTCTCTCTCTCTCTCTCTCTCTCTCTCTCTCTCTCTATATATATATATATATATATATATATATATATATATATATATATATATATAGAGAGAGAGAGAGAGAGAGAGAGAGAGAGAGGTTTTTTAAAAACGGTTTTTGAAGTACGAAGTTGGTTATCGTGATTGTTCACAACCTACCATCATGTGCAATTCTCTGACAGGGCCGTGCTGTGATACAAAGAAGTCGCCGCATCAGACGGCACTGTAAGGAGGATGACATATGCGCTAAATCAAAACAGAATTTGAACTTCTAATGTGACAGAGAAAAGCTAAAGCTATTGCTGACGGCGTTTCGAAGACTTGCATCATACTGAGATTATCTACAGTACGGGACTGATGTCTGTTGTTCACCCATGTCATGATGTTAAACTGTCCATCATCATCATCATCATCATCATCATCGTCATCATCATCATCATCACCATCACTCTCTCTCTCCCTCTCTCTCTCGTTGTGTATTATTCTGCCACACTTCTGAAACTTTCACGCTGTCACAGCGAATTTGATTGTTGCCCTCTCTTGTATCCTGCTCCCACTCTCTCCCACTCGATTGTCAGCTTCTAGTTTGATAATCGGCTCTAAATTTGAATTACACACGATTATATGTGTCTCGAGGATCTTCTGTGTTAGAGTAGACTGACAGTACACAAGACAGAAAGTCGTGGATAGACATGACTATCACACGGCACACAGCATGGACTTTAATAAAAAGAAGTTATATCTTGAGACCGCAGAGATTTTGTATTACAGAGAAATACGATTCCTTGGACAGCCAAAAATAACAACCTAGATGTTTTAAAAGAGGCAAAAGCTCGAAGACAACTTATCACAAATATCAGATAGAGACACTCATAGTTGGTTTTTGTGTGGTCATGTTATGAGAAGAAAAACAAAACAAAACTGGAACGCGTTTTGATCAGTGGAGAGACAGAGGAAGACACGGACGTTAGTCATTGCATGGAGGAATGTCAACACACGAACTGATGCACGCAGCTGCAGATCACAGATTATCAAGAAGCGTGATCGCTCACGCCAGTCGACAAGGCGCTTGATGATGATGACACTTAAAAGGAATTGTTAATGAACGTTAGAAAGAAATATTACCCTCACACAGTGAAACCTTGTCCGCCATTCATTCCAGTTTGCCAGCAATCTCGTACGTCTTTCCTTGACCAGGGTCCAGGGAAATGCCCTGCACTTTGGTCCTGATTGAATTAACTGTCCCTGTTGCTGACCAGGATCAGACGCAATTTAGCCCTCTTTGGCGGAATGGCCCATCAGAGACGGTTCAAAATGGAGATTTGTCCCGGAGATTGCCAGCTTTTGTAATTACTCAGGAGAACATACTCAAGGCGAGTTGATTGTTTGTATGGGTTTGTTCCGAGACAGTTTAGTGTGTCAGTGTCCTTTGGAGGGGAGAATGTACGGACGTGGCAAATCATTATTATCTTTTGCTGGAAGATCTTCGCGGCAAAGAGGTCAAGCCGTTTGCCTCGAGCTTTGAAAGTCGTGTGTTCGTTTCACGACGACACCGTTCAGTTCATGAGTGCAGCTTTAGGGAGATTCCTGGTGATCATCGCCGGAGTTACGGAGGTCGTGCTCTGTGCGACGCTCTCGCCAGGCAGCTAGTTGTTCTGCAGAAATAGACTGAGACTGATAAAACCCGGCGCAATGAAGTCGATCCTGCCAGCTTTACCTTCACCTTAACTTATGATCTTTTGCTGACGTTTCCAACATCATCATTATCGTCCTTAGCCGCACAGGACTGCAATGGTACACCTGGCTGGTGTAGTATTTGTGGGTACTCTAATTTTAACTTTTCTGGGTCTTGAACAGGGTATCTGAGATCTGCCTTGTTGGTCTGCCCCGCCCCCCCCCCCCCCCCCAAACTGCGTTTAAAAACATCTTAGGATGTTAGGGTGAATTTGTAGGTAGTAACATGGATTAAGCGGAACAGCGCATAAATGCATTTGAATATAAATGTTACAGACAGGTTCTAAGAATATCTTGGGTAAAGAAAAGAACAAATGCATCCATACTTCAAGAGCTGAATATTGAAGAGGGTTGGCTAGTAAAGACGATAAAACAAAGAAAATTGAAATATTTTGGTCACTTGAAAGGTCATGGAAGTCTAGAGAGAACAATAATGGAGGGGTATATGCCTGGGAAGAGAGGAAGAGGAAGGCCAAGGAGAAGATGGGTGCAGGATGTGGCAGATGATCTCCAGATGGGTGTATCAGACGCAGGACATCTTGCTCAGGATAGGAAGGTTTTCCGGAGGGAAGTTATGGCAGCGAGGTTCCGCGAGGGACATGCTACTGAATGAATGAATGAACATGGATTGGTCAAACCGACTGATCGATCGTCATCGACATGACGTCATCATCATGCTCATCTTAGTTCTCATTGTCACTGTCCTCAACACAATCATCACTGACATCCACGTTGATGATTTCGGTGGAAAACACAATGGACTCACTGCGCCCCAGTAAACGTGTCGTAAACTGCCATTTATTAGGAGTTTTAAAAAAAAAAGGATATTTGAAACCAAAAACACTTAGATATCATAGCCTAGCTCCAAACCACAAAACAGCAGTGTAACCATCTTTTAAGAAGAAGATCCTTAACACAAGAAACACCGTTATCATTATTATTCCAACCACTGTCATCATTACTACAATCGTCGTCAGCTTCGTCGTCATGACCATCTTATGTACTTTCATTTTAAGTCACCCCAAACAGGAAGAACATAGTAATCCTTAGGGAAAATCTAATATCATCCGGAGATTCCCAATGTTTAGGGTTAGCTAAAATTAAAGTACCTCATCATCATTAAACCTGTCGACGTCCTTACACTACTACAATCATCATAATCTTCATTGTCATAACCACCACCAAAATTATCAACATTGCCACCACCACCACCTGAACCATCAAAAGTTTAATGTTAAGGTTAGAATCCAGAGGATCGACTTAATTGCACCGGGTTTTATCTCATATGGCTCGGTCCCTCTCCGTAGATGGGGCATCGCACAAAGCACGAACTCTGTAGCTCCTGCGACGATCACAGTGATCTACGTAAAAATTACACTCGTGAAATAAACGGTATCGTAGTGAAACGAACCCGCGCCCTTTAGAGCGCCAGGCAAATGGCTTGACCATTTCCCCACAGAGACCCCAACCAGATAAGGGGAACTTCTGATATGAAAAACAAGTTCTTGGGTCCCTGGAGAGTTCTCCTTATCGGGTCTGCACTGCATTAAGATTTTAAGGCATATTCAGCATTGAAAACCTAAATCTAGACTGGTAATCTGTTGAAATCGGCAGCCATGACGGACCACGTTTATCAACTGGACACAGGATGCTGGCAAGAAGTACAGACAAGGCAGGATTTGTGAGCCGAACCTTAACCTTAATCTTCATTTTCAGTCTCTTTAAATCTATCTACTTCAGAACAGAAATTCTATTTTCATTCAGTCACTTTTAAAAAGCTACGAATGATTGTTCTTGCTTCCACAAAGAGGAAAAAAAATCTTTCACACGAAATCGCTTAAAGAAGAACACTCGGTTAACATAAACAAAATGTTGGTGCAGTAGGGAAAAATTAGGGGTTCCTGCTCAGCGCGATTTATTTAACACGAACTTTTGATTTTCAGTCCCTTAGAGTTCGCATTAACGAGGTTTAGTCTCTCTCTCTCTCTCTCTCTCTCTCTCTCTCTCTCTCTCTCCCCTCTCTGTATACACACACACACACACACACACACACACACACACACACACACATATATATATAGAGAGAGAGAGACACACGAGCACACACATACACGCGAAGGAAAAAACTGATGTTTCGAGAACATTAAACACAGCTATAAGGATACTGTGCTCTTTGACCTGAACATATTTTCCCCCCTCTTCATCGCTGGAATCTTTCTACTAGTTGTAAGCGAAACATCTCTGGGGAGCTTGTTTCAGTGCTATCTCCAAATCTATATGTCCATGCCCTTTAAAAAGGCGAGATCTTCTTGAAGAGGTCATGTAGACAGACCTGAGTATACGGAATCTGTGTCAGAGAACGCTCTTGAAATGGCCACATGCATGCAGGACATCGACCGGCACAAATGATGCACTCATTATTTCCAACGCCGCCAAGAAATGAACCATCGCACACACACAGACCAATAGTTAGTTTTCCAATAAGCCACCGACCGGGCTATGCTTTCGCTCTTTGACAAAGGGAAACAACTGTAAATAGGAAATTAAAAAGACAACAACTAGCTGTAGCCCGTTTCAAAAGTTGTTCCAATTGTTGAAATTTGGCATGCAACATGTTGATAATAACGTCCTTGTATGGTAATAATTATAATATAAAAACATCAAGTTGCTTTGTTAGAATTTTTTTTTGGTATATATAAAAACAGACACCTATTCAAAGCATATACTTAGTATGTTTACGGTAAATCGTTTGAGGTGAACCACTTTAAAGCAGTCACGACCTCATCATCCTTTTGTGGGAAATAGTTGTTTGTTATTTGAAGCCCTAATCTAGCTCTTGCAAGGGGCCGCAATATAGCCCGGCCATAAATTTGGTCTAATGGCTGAACGTGGTTTCTGGGACCTCTCCGCGGGTGATCCTCATCCACGTGGTGGACCTTATGTTATCGGGTGTTTATCGCTTGTGTGATGTCCTGGTGGGGTAGAAGAAGATAGATAGGGATGAACATTGCTAATTTTAAAAAAAAAGTCGTCCCCATTGTGGGATGCAATTTTTCGTTTTTTTTGAAGCCTCACCCTGGCTGTGTGATGTCCTGGTGGGGTCACATTTACGAAGTTACAAATTACCGTCCTCGTGTGAATTTGCCGTTTTTTGTTTAATGTCCACCCTGATTTTCGCCTGGTGCCCTAATATAACCTAACGATTGAACGGCGTGTTTATGACCTCTTCTCGCGTAACAGTCTTAACCACCCCTTCATCTTAAACTGTTCTTGACCCTGTCGTCCCCTTGGAGACAAGGTCACATTCAAATGTGAACTCGTTCGTGTGGGTATATAGTCCCTCTTATATATTTACACTTCCTTATGACATAATTTATATTTCTGAATGTTCTGAATCTCTTGGTATGTCTTCATTTTCAAACATACAGTTAGAAGTTAGGAGATTATTTGTGTTATTGCTCCTATTCCGATGGGACTAAGCACATCTGGAGTAGGAATTTGTTGGCCTACTTTCTTTGAGAGTGACGCTGTCTCCCCCTCCCCATCCCACCCCCAATTCTCGGTCTGGCCTTCATGGAGAACAGAAGTGTTTGCCTTTGTGCTTAATTCTGTCTAAAACGAAGCAACAGTTATGTTACCTGGAGGAATCCTGAGCTTGGGGTGATAGCTCTGGAGGCTCAGCTGTGAATCAACAGTCTACATATTCACCAACCTTAGCGTTACTACAAGTAGACACTAACATAAGTGCTACACTTACACTAATCTTGTGTCCAGCTAGTGAAGAATGCTGCCAGTGACACATCGCATAGCAGAGAATCCTCTCAAAGAGCTGGTTCGTGCAACCAGCAGTGGAGGAAAAAGTGTTTGACTTTCTTTTGGACATTAGTTCATAGATAGACTCTTACTTCTAGGAGATCCATGAAGATTTCTAAACCTCAGTGACATAACCGTGTGCACAATTTTATAGAACAGTATCCCTAAGAGTACGAGCCATTCCAAACGACCATGAAGCAAGCATGAGTGCAGTGGACCTGACCTGGAAACAAATAAGTGTGGGACATCCTATAGTTCAGTGCCAGGCTCTTATACTCATTGTCCACATGTATACTGTGATGATAATAGCTGCTCTCTGAGACATGCTTATGCCAGTCACGTCTAATGTGTCTGTGGGTTTTTAATGTCTTTGATTCTGTTGAATTCCCTTTGCCTGATATATGCATACATGTATATGTTGAACTTATTACATGTCTTTAGAATTTTTCTGTCTTGATTTAGTGTCCATCATTCACTGTTCTTAGCTGTCTGGAGTGTATGTATTATTATAGTGGATTTTATTCTGTGTTAATATGACTATGATAATAGACTATCTGGGTGCGGTTTCTTTGTAATAATGAGGATGTCCGGCCAAGTTGCGCCTAGAAGTATATATTCTGTAGTGCCATAACTTGTGTCGCCTTACTCCTGAAATAGGTTGGATGCATATTGTGGCTGCGGGATTCCGCCTAGACCATTACGAGCCAACATTCCAACATTGATAACTATTTCAGAGTGCTGTTGGTTCATTAGGAGAAATCCTTAACTAGGCACGTGACACGAGCAGTATGTGACACCTTTCCACGGGTGATCCTCATCCGAACGGTAGCACGTTGTGTCACCAGGTATTTGTCGCTCAGTGTAATGTAGTAGTGGGGTAAAAGGACAGTAAAGTTGGCAACACATCAAACTGAACGCGGTTTTGAGATAATCCGTGCGAGAAACAAGGAACATGTATTTTCAAAAGTGAAGCAAATGCCTCAATTGCTGCCATAAAGGTTGTTGGCTGGCTCATAAAAAGTACACGATTTTTGTGAATTACTGTATATTTTTTTAAGGGGTACACACATTACTAACCCCACAAAGATCACAGAAATTAGCTGCTGTAAGAAAACCGCAGCACCTGTGGAAATGTAAATTGTGAAATCGTAGCAACGCGTTAAATCTAAGACCACATTCAAAAATTCGTTTTGATCCGTGGAGGAGTTTTCAAGATATTTGTTAAAACTGAAGGGCATGATTTTTGGAATGGACTATAGAAAAGAAATACAGTTAATATAGACGATCATGCTTCAGAAGAACAGTAACTAGAATCCGCATAAGAAAAGGATTTTAAAAAACTGACCTCTGTTGCCAGGTCGACCCAGCAAACAATGGATAACAGAAAATTCCTCAGAAAAAAAAAAAGCGGCAGGCTGGATATCGCCAAAACAATGAAACGAGTGCTATGCATAAAATAGGGCTAGCACCATATGGGGAGGGGGGGGGGGGGGGGGGAAGGGCCAGTTACTAAGTTCTATCAGGACTAACAGGAAAAATGACTCTAAAATTGAAAATATATTTGGGTTAGAACCTTTTACTGATTTTATAAAAAAAAAAAAAAAAGACCGGCAAATTATCTAAAAACAATGTGGATGAAAAAATAACACAGACAGGCCCATGTCTGCTCGGATACCTCAGCGAACAATAATAAAGATAAGACTACACTATAAAACATAATAACCCCCCCCCCCCCTTTTTTCCCAAAAAAAAAAAAAAAAAATCTCAGCTAAATATGTAAGTGGAAATCTAAGTCCATGTAAAACCCGATAGACATAATAAGAGACATATTGTTAACCCTCGTGTTCAAAGCAAAGACAAATATATTCTCAGCCTATTTATATTTCACGCCTTCATCAAAAACCGCATAAAGCGAGAAAATGTAAAACAAGAATAGAAAAGCTGTATCAGTGAACTAAAGTAAAACACGTAAACGGAGGTATATGAACGAACAAAACTCAAATAAAAAAAAAGTATTAATTTAGCAAAAGTGGGGAAAAAATATTAGAGGTATTTGAGTGATCGAAAAAAAAAAAAAAAAAGAACACGAGAAGCAAGATATTATCAATTAACTACTAAATTAAAACTCTAAAAGGAATGTACATAAATGAACAAAAGTAAAACGTGTTGAGGAAGGGTTTTATTAAAGAAAGAAGGGCGAAAAACATGAAAAGGAAGGTTTTACCAATGGAAAAAAGTAAAACATAAAAAAAAAAAAAAAAAAAAAAAGTTTAAACTAGTGAACAAAAGTGAAACGTGAACAGGGAGATTTCACCAATGAACAAATGTAAAATACGAACAATAAAGTGTATACATAAATGTAAGTTTATGAAAAGGACGGTTTCATCAATGCACAAAATAAAAATAAAATAAAAAGGGAAGGCATATAAGCGAGCAAAAGTAGAACATGAAAGTTGTTACAGTGGTACTTTGTAATTCTAACGCCTCAAAGCTCGTACAACTTGGAATCCGAATGAAATTTTCGGAACTTGAATTCCGCTTAGGAAATCGAAACCCTAGCACGTGCTGATCACACGAGTGAGCTGACAACGCAAGAGCTTCAGCACTTTCGCCAACTGCAGAAGGTAGCGATTGCAGAAGAAGTTTCTTCATGAGAGAAAGACGGACAAGCTGGAAGCATTAACACTGCTAAACTCTAATAGCTTTTGACAACGCGATTGTTTAAGTCGTCTAGATCGTCATTCCCTTGTGTGATGCAATTTTTCAATATTTTAAAGCCCCGCCCTGGTTCTTGACAGGGGCCGCATTATGGCTCAAGGGCTGAACGCGGTTTCCGGGACCTCTCCATGGGTGATCTTCATCCGCATGGTGGCACTTTGTGTCATCGGGTGTTTATCGCTCTGAGTGATGTTCTGGTGGGGTAGAATGTACTACTACTACTACTACTACAACGTGATCGAAAACGCACGAAGTAGTTGAGAGGTGGCTCTGTGATAGAGTCCAAGTCAACAGATGTGTGAACTTGTTCAAAGTTAACATTACTAGACACTTTAGAAAGAAGATGGTAGCCAAGACCAGTGCATTTTGGAGCGCTGGCTGTCACAAAAACTAGTGCCCACAAACCTTATACAAGTGGCGAAAGACTATGTTATGAAACACCAAAAACGATGCATGAAGTTTTCAAGGAAGGTGACTCACCTTCCAACCAATACTCTAACTAAATTCCTCTTCCTCCTGTATCTATACTTTATGTCACCATTTTCATCAAAGTTTAGTAAATACAATGTTTATGATATCTATGTTACCTATTGATGTTTTTATTCAAATATGATCAATTTGTTTTAACATATTTACAGTGTATTGTATTTAAGAAATAAATATGAGTTTGTTGGACACCAGAACATATTAATGAAGTTTCTGTTTTTTTTCTATGGGACAAATTGCATTAGAACTCGAACGATTTGGATTTGGAACGCAGCATCGGAACTCATTATGTCCGAATTCCGAGGTACCATTGCATCTTTACTTTTTTACCCCTCTACGACATTCTATATTCTGTATTTTGGGAAAGTTATAAAACACCTAGGCATGCTTTCAGGGAGTAATTCTTAACATTTTTACTCGTTTTCCATCAAGTTCACAAACTGTTATCATTCTTCATTATTTACCAAAAGATGTGTCTGTATCTCCTGAAAAAATTGTGTACTCGTTTATCAAACTTCATTATCTTTGTTGATTTGTACTCAGAAATCATATCTCAGCTGTCGCTAAAGGTTTTTTTTACACTTTCTGCTGACATTCAAGTCACATATGCATGTAATGACACAGACTCCATCAAGTACATAACTCATTTATGCGTACCATTGACATGTTTGTGTCGGGGAATGTTTTCAAGCTTGCAAATTAACGTTAATTTAGCACACACACAAAAAGACACATTTCTTGATTGTGACAAGAAAAGTGACATGCGTTTATGTGGGGCAATTAACATTTATTAGATTAGAAACTGTTTTGAGTTGTAGGAATACAAGATTTTTGAGTATGTTTTTGGGGTTGGAAAAAAGGTTTGAGAGAAAAGGAAGAGAAGGAGGAGAATAAACTTGAAAAACTAAATATAACCGGCAGACTTGATAGGAAACAACCAGGGACAGATAGATAGATACTTAAGTAGATGATTTTGTTCGATTTTTGACTGTCAGGAAATGTCTTCACAGCCTTTAGCAACAATTTTTTTTAGGGCGGCCTAGGAAAGGAGATCCCTGAAACAGAGAAACTAGGGCTGCTTGACCAATATGGATGTCGATATGTAATTTTGCACACATACACGTACCCACAAAAAAAAAAAAAAAATCTACTATTTTCATTAACACAACCATGATCTCTTGCATGAGAGCCGAACTTGTTTAACCACTTTGTCAGCCACTCGTCGTGTAAACAGATATTAGAAATGAGAAATGGTTTGATAGAGACACTAAACTAAACGTATACACTAAACCTGAAACTGTTACCGGACTGTAGCCCTGTGTCGTGGTTTTCTGTATTTGCCTTGTGCTTCTCGGGTGGCTTGAGTGATGGATTTGTTCAACCTTTTGCACGTGTCATCTACATCATTTATTCATCTCTCTCTTGGTCTTCCTCTTGCCTTCCTCCCACATATTTTACTGTAAAAAGTCTCATATGCAGTCTGGTCTAGCTGCATTCTCACTAGTTGGCCGAACCATTTCATTCTTTGTCAATATAATCTGGACATGGTCTTATTCCAACTGTCTCTTTAATGCTGGTATTCGTAACCCTGCCTCGTCTAGTGTTGTTAATAAGACACTTGAGCGCGATTTGAGTGAAAAACCTAGTTCGCGGTTAAAAAGTGCCATTACAGTTCGTAATTACCGCTTGTGCAGTGTAGGTAGGCGGGTCTTGTGAGCCTGGGGATTTAGAGCCACAAGGCTATTGCTGTCACTACGGACCAGTGTGGGTCGGAATTTTATATCTGCTTCCTAATCTTACCGAGAATTCTAATCCAGATCTCCCGCATGAGAGGCTTGCGTTCTCAGCCGTTCGACCAATCGCTCCTCTTAGTATGGCTGCCGCTGGACTGTCGAAACCCAAGAATGAATCAGGGAGGTTTAAATCTTAAGTCTAACACTCTCCCAACTTAGTTTTTTCGGCCACCGAAAATCTAGTTTCAAGAAACAATTGTGACAGAAAAAGAGCAAACGGAAGTCACGGTGGGACAAGTCTAAATGATTTCTTGTTACGTGACGTAATCGTGACAAGAAGGACCCTTGAGTCTGGCGGAACATGATCATGCCAGTTTATTGGCATGGTAAATAAAGATGATTGTTTGTTGGACGTGCTGAGTGCCAAGCGATTTAAATGTGTCAGTGTAATAGAATCTCATTTATCCTAGAGTATGATTTAGTAGATAAGCTGAAAAACTCCAAAGTCCCTCTATTTATATAACTCTCTCTCTCTTTCTCTCCCTCTCTCTGTGTATCTTCTATCTCTATATTTTCTTCAGTGTTTCGAGCCCTTGAGATTCATTGCTGCAGATATCCCCCGCATCCACGCATATCTCTCTGGTTGGCCTTCTATTTCCAGTTGATGACACCAAGGGTTTGCAGGTCTATCTGAGCGACATCTTTTCATAGTCTTCTTAGTCTGCCCCGTGGTCTACGACCATTCAGCTCCCTTTTGCATACAGTTTTTTTTTTTGACATTCTTTCAACATGTTCGAGCCAGTCTATTAGATCTCATGATGCCAGTGGTCAATGATGATTTAAAAAAGTTTATGAATATCGTTGTTGCTTTTTTTTCTTTCACTCTCTATTGCCCGCTGTTTGTATCTTTGATGGGTCCAAAGATTCGTAGTAAGACTGTTTTCGAAAATTTGTAACGAGGCTTCATCTCTGTTAGTTGTGCTCTAAGTTTCAGAGCCACATAGAAGGATTGGTCTTATCAACGTTTTATTTATTTTGATCTTGGTGTTGCGAGACAGACACCCTGACTTTAGTATATTTTGAAGGGCATAGTATACTTTATTTCCAGATTGCATTCTAGGTTGTATTTTTTCTCTCAACATGTTGCAGCATTTGAAGTTTGTACCCAAGTACTTTTATGTTTTCGTTCGTTTGATTTTCATTTTATCAACTTGCATGTGGCCGGATATATACATACACATTGATCAGTTTACGAGGTTGAATTGGAACCAAGACCGCAGACAATGGGGCAAACAATCCTTTCTAACTGAATAATTTAATCTGGATCACAGAATTACCCGGTAGGCCATCAGTGGCTGATTTTTGTTTGGAACGAAGAGCAGAAAGACTCACTGCCTCTTAACAAGCATGTCGTAAAAGAGACTAATTAGGGTTTTGCTGAAACTGTATGAGTTAGGCTGAAAGCTACATAGATTGCAGTCCCGCTGTAAGCCACAATACAACGTGACATTTCTCTAAATGGTGAGAGCATAAATAGAAAAGAAAAATAAATAGAAGAAGGAGAAGTAGGAAGACGAGGAGGAGGAGGAGAAAGAAGAAGAAGAACACGAAAAAAAGCGAAACAAAGCTATAGTGCTAGCAAGCTTGTATGCCGTTCATTTCTAATGCTGGATTGATACTGAACATTGCCAATTATTAACGTTCTTTTCCAAAATGTGCATACATCTGTCATGCATCTATACAATCCTTCGAAATGCCCTGTAGCGTTCCAATGACACTCGTGTCATTCACATCTTGTTTGTTTGAGTGTTCTTGTGTTCATTATTTCCTAACCGTTTCAAGCCAGATTTTCATGAAGTTGCCTGTCCAGCATCTTTCTTGTTCTTTGATTATTGGTCAACTCAGGACACAGTGACCGTTATGTTTGGCCACGCCCTTCTCTAATTATTCAGTCCTCACAACTAAATCACGTTACATTTTGGAGGAGTCACCCTCGAAATTAGGTTACTGAAAGCGTTTCCATGTTGCAATGTGTGACATATTAATATGCTTTCAAAGTCCTGTGTTCTAAACGTATTCGTATTACAAATCTACAAATGGATATCGTGAAGTGGATATACAGCAATTTTAATTTTAATTTAAATTCACGGAAGACAGTCGTGTTGTGATGTGTGTGTCAGTGTCACTGTTTCTAGTAAGTAGTTCGGATTTTTGGGAACTGGCTGTTTATTACTTTTCTTTTTTAAATGTAGAAATCTTACTTTTAGGTATAATACAAACAGGTAATTTAGAAGCCATTTCTGGAGAATATCGACAGTTGTCAGGTGCAAACTATCTTGTGTTAGAAGAAAACTATTGCTTTCATATTGACTGTGCATAAATGGTGCAACCACACTGTGGATAAATTGTGTCAACATGTTTCGGAGCTCTAGGTAAGTGGATGAAAATAATATTTAATTTACTAACTAACCTCTCACAGCAAGTCACTCTTTGCTTCTTTACTAATTGTTGACTAACAGTATAATTATATGTTGTAGCAGTACACTAATAATATTAATCCTTAACCATTTGACTTATGCTTCGCGAACACTGGCTGTAAACTCTTGCGGAAAATTCTGGTAGTTCATCGACTTCTTTTGCATATTTGCAGTTTTACGGTCTGTTAATTTTTGTAAACTGGCTTTTGCTTTGCTTCGCGAACACTGGCTGTAAACTCTTGCGGAAACTTCTGGTAGCTCATCGACTTATTTTACATATTTGCAGTTCTACGGTCGATGTTAATTTTTGTAAACTGGCTTTTGCTTTGTTTCGCGAACACTGGCTGTAAACTCTTGAGGAAAATTCTGGTAGTTTATCGACTTCTTTTACATATTTGCAGTTTTACGGTCTGTTAATTTTTGTAAACTAGCTTTTGCTTTGCTTCGCGAACACTGGCTGTAAACTCTTGCGGAAACTTCTGGTAGTTCATCCACTTCCTTTGCATATTTGTTACCAAAAAATTCGCAATGGTAAGGAATTGATTTCATCCAACTAGATGAAACTGGACAAATTTGTTTGTGCTGTTTGTACCTTGAGGATACATATTTAGTAGTGCTTTAAGTACTGTTAGGAAAACTACTCTGGGTGAAAAAGTATTGCACATATCAATTTCATACTGATTGTGCTTGTTTACTAATTATTAAATAACAGTATAATTATATGTTGTAGTAGTCTACTACTAATAATAATAACCATCAATTATTTATATTTATGTTATGTATGATATGTGCATGTATCAAAGCAGTATTTTTATGCGCTAAATTTTATAAAGTACAAATGTCACCCCTCCCCTCAACTCTCCCCCCGCCCTCCCCCCGCGACCCCGCTCCTCTGATGCAACAATACCTTCTCAGAATCAAACAGTTAGCACTGATATTTCTTTACTTTTGCTGGAATAACTTTTAGTTTACATCTAAACGTTTCTGATATTTATGTTCATGTTGACTGTAGCAAAAGCATTTTTGTTTGTCTGTAAGAGCCTTTATTATTATATTTATTCGGCACACTTAATTACCTTAAAAATGACGTATAGTTGTAAAAAATATGTCGAAAATTAATGAAACTGTAGTTTAATTTGCGTATACATCTCCTCGATTAAAACAGTGGACGCAGAGGGACTCAATTCTTGCACAAGAACGGGAATTCCCGTTCGGGCTGTACGGCCTTATAAAAATCTGGAGCTGGCCGTGGTTTGGCTATGTCTTACACATCACCGTTCATTTGACTCAGTGAAGGGCCTTTATGTCTTCAACTATATGTTTCCAATTTAAGTAATTATGCTTAAGATGCAGCATCAAGTAATTTACATTTTCTGTACACTGAAGCAAGAAACTATTGCCCTCAGAGAAATGGGAAAGATAGAGGACTTTGGGGCAGTGAATCCACATCACTAGCCAGAATGGCAGACTTGGGAATTAAGATCGGCATAGCAAAAAACGAGACGCACACCAGACACACCAGAAGACTTGTTAATCAACGTAGAACTGGTACTATTAGCAATCGGACGTTGGGGTTCATACTGAGGGGAGGTTCTGAGCACCTATGGACATGTCCGGAGTGCAATGGTGATACCCTAACTAACTAACTAACTAACTAACTAACTAACTAACTAACTAACTAACTAACTAACTAACTAACTAACTAACTAACTAACTAACTAACTAACTAACTAACTAACTAACTAACTAACTGACTGACTAACTAACTAACTAACTAACCAACTAACTAACTAGCTAGCTAACTAACTAACTAACTAACTAACAAACTATCTAGCTAACTAAGAAACTATTATTTTTGTTGCTGTCTGTGAAACTGAAGACTTCTAACAAAAAAGAATGAGTCATCTCGGATAACGAAGATATGTTTCACTGTTTTACAGCCTCGGCTGACAAATTTGGTTAAGATCAACGAATTTTTAACGAATGTTTTAACAGATGCATGTGCTTAGACAGCGCAGCCGGGTTGTGAAATGAATTTTCTATAGACAGATATGGGATATCACTTTTCGGCTAAGGAATATTTGGGGCATAGAATGTGATTACCTCTGTTAACCGAGATATCGCTGTAGACACTGTTCAGAATTGTCCTTATTCACTTGCTTACCTGCTTTACACACACCCACAGATCTCTCTCTCCCTCCTTCTCTATGTCTGATAATGTATAAAATATCCCGGCTCTAAGTACAAAGCAGACCGCTTAAGGCGATCTCGGATGAGGCGAATTTCTGTTGTGAAGAACAATTTATTTATCACTCTACAATATTTCTTGCTTGAACTCTTATCCAAATAAGAGGCATTTCTAAGATGAGAAAAATGTTTAGGTTCTCATTATCAGGGTTGCACTGCATTATTATTTTAAGGCATATTCAGCATCACAAACATAAACCCAGACTAGTAATCTATTAAATTCGCCAGTCATGACTACCGCATGTCTCAACTGGACACATGATGCGGGCGAGAGGGACAGACAAGGCAGGATTTATAGCTGAATAATAATTACATTGTTTATCAGATCTAACAGAGCGGAAAATGTCTGGTAGCCGCGCTCAAAATGAGAACTAAGAGCTTTATATCATTAGCCGCCATGTGCATCCATTAGCTTTCATCAAAAGTCCTTGTTCAAAGTAAAATTTTCCCATTTCCACTAGCAGCCGCTTCCGGAAGTACAAGCAGCCAACACTGATTTAATATGGCGGTGTTCCCGGCGTTAACCAACGTTACCGCGGTCTTTACCAACTGGGAACGGACAGCAAATTGAGTTTGGTGAGCTGATAAATGTTATGTTCAAAACGGAAAAGACATGGTGCTTGGACATTCCTATTCTGGTTTCACTCGGGCGCTATCGAATAAGACATATTATTGGTGGGAGTCTGCAGGGACGCGAGTCATTGACAAAGTATCGCTGCGAGTGTTGGTTGAGAATTGACAGGTTTGTGTATGTGAGAAAATCTATGGGATGTATGTTTAGAAGTTGTGTCTATTCACTGTGAGAGAGCCATATACGCCAGGTTTGGTTGTGATGTGGTTTGATATAATACACAGCTGTATTTGGGAACCGCATTAGTCTAGTGGCTAGACACTCGTCTAGAGATCTGAAGGTCAAGAGTTGGAATTCCAACGGAGCCGAACTTTACACACACAAAGAAAATGACTTTGACTCCCAGGTCGACCAAACCTTGAATGGGTATCAGGTAAAGTCCTGGGAAGTAAGGGCGGCTCGAGTGATGCTGACCACATCATTTAAGTACATTTCTCGCTAGTTCAGGTGAAAATTATTTCTGTTAAGTTTTTGTTGTTGTTGCTTTTTTGCTGCTGTTTTTGTTGTTCATGTTGGTATTTTTCTTTTTCTCCTCCTTTCCCTCCCTCTTCTTTTTCTTCTTCTTCTTCTTCTTCTTCTTCTTCTTCTTCTTCTTCTTCTTCTTCTTCTTCTTCTTCTTCTTCTTCTTCTTCTTCTTCTTCTTCTTCTTCTTCTTCTTCTTCTTCTTCTTCTTCTTCTTCTTCTTCTTCTTCTTCTTCTTCTTCTTCTTTGGCTCCCAGGTCGACTAAACCTTGAATGTGTACCAAGTAAAGTCATGGGAAGTGAGGGCAGCTCGGGTGAAACTGACCACATCACAAACGCAGAAAATGGACCACATAAATATCAGAGACACTGAAAATTTCTATATACGAAGCGAACAGAAGACCCTGGTTCCAAACATCTCTTCCCACCCTGACGCCGTGAGGTATTCCAGAAGTAGAGTAAAGAAGTGAAGAAAGAACAATGAACAATTATAATTCACAATTTCCTTCAATGTCTATAGCGTGGTTTTTAATTCACAATCTGGTGGGCGCATCAAATATCCCAACATGTTCAGGGATGATTATAACAGACATTTCTCGAATGCATGTGTAAATAACATTAATTGTGAAACATGTGTGCGCATTTCGGTGACAGAGATATGTTTCACATTTATTCAGGGGAGGTGTTTTATAATAAATCATTCGTCGAAACTGCGTTTGAACCAAGGCGTGTTTATTGCGTGAAAAAGAACCAAGGAATATGTAAAAATTTTTATAGTAATAAACAACAATACAGATGAGTAGTAAGTGGGAAACCAAAGACAGTACCATAAAAAACAGTAATGCAAATCATCATCATCATCATCATGTAGCAGGTCTTTTGCAGTACGTCGCTCTCATCGCAGTCTGCCTGAAAGAAACTCCCGCCTCATGAACTTTCACACTCAAGGAGTCACATATATCCTGTGCCCATCTTCGTGTCGGTCGGCCCCTGCCCCTCCTTCCTGGTAACATGCTTTCTGCTATAATTTTTTCCAATCCGTCGTGGCGCTTGATATAATGCAAATAGTTACGAGTAAAAATTTGTCAAACCACGAATTATAGGCCAGGTTTACGGAAAACAACTATTAAAATAAACATAGAACGTTGAGACGCAAGCCTTCAACAGCAAATAACAAAACCAAGCATAACACACCAATATACAAAGCCATAAATGTGTTATATTTGTTTGTTTGTTTTTGCTGATAATGTTTCACACAGTTTTACCATTAGTAGTTATATTGTAAGTGTATTATGTAGAATTGTATCTACACTTCTGGTTAGAAACGTGTCATGCAATACGATAGTAGAACATTTATCGCTGGATAGGTAAATATCCTACCGGAATATGTCTCCGGAATATATTGGTGCATGTTAGGTCGAGTCGACCTGGGAGCAGTTTGCAAACCCAGACCTTCAGGCCAGCAAGTACACGTGTAGCCACTACGCTGACTTGACTGCCATATAATAAATGTAATTATGATAAACATAGCTGTGGTCAAATCAGGCCGTTTGGAAAAACAATGCAGTCATTTGTGTTGTTGTTGTTGTTGTTGTTGCGGCAAAGGACTATCAAGAACAGAGATAGTCATGAGTAGGACAGGAGCCCCGATCGACACAAGAATGATTAATGTAAAGTCAAATGACATGATACAAGATACAACGTCGCCCCCTCTACACCCCCACCCCACCATTCTACCTTAGATCGGAGAGCTGTCCTTGCCAAAGCATCAGGAGGCATTCCACAAACTTGTCCCAGCCAGAGCTACGTCTTCTGTCTTCTTGCTTTGATCACGTTTGCCAGTAATTAACATTTTGTTGTCCTCAGTTGCTCATCTGGGATCTTGTTTGACTATTAACAAAATGATGTAACAAGAGTCGACTAATTGGGAACTTCCTTCGAGTTTTGCCTTCAGATTAAGTCCCTTTGCCTTTCACGTATTGTTAAGCTTCGCAAATACTTGGTTTGCTTTGGTTATTCTTGGGGTTATATTATTTTTCAGAATCTTCATCTGGAGTAACTTTACTTCCAGACTTATACATACATTATCATATCAGTACATTCTTGTAATTGTATTTCCTATTGTATTTGATGACTGTGCTGGGCCATGTTGTATCATTGGCTTTGTATAATTTAACTCTTTTGGGAAATAAGCTGAACATTGTAGGCTGTGACGCGATAGAAATCCACAATGATTAATAAAAACACGAATATCAACCATACGTCTCATGTAATGTGGTTATTATTTTGATCCGGCAGTCTCTAATCTAAACAAAATTACAATGACTTTGTCCTAGGGCGATGGCTTTATCAAACTCTTGCTGCAGCCCGAGTCATCAACGTCCCCCTGCGGCTGTATGCACTTTGACTTCGTGCTACATTCAGTGAATGAACCAAATGTTTGCTGCTTGTTTCAGCTTTTGACAGTACACTGATCTTACAAGCTACGTCAAGTTTCATGGTGATGTGCATTCACTAAAACAACTGGATATCAGTATTCACAATTACATACCTCGGATGTAAAGTTTCTAATTACTGAATAATAATCAAATGTTCTCATTGCTTTCAAGTAAAAGAAGAATAAATAACTAATAAAGAAATCCAGCAATAAAGCCAATCAAGTTTTGCTTTAGATACCAATAACTTTATATACACTTTGGGAACCCTGTTGCCCAGTGGACTAAACTGGCAACACAGCTTCACCTAGAATCCTAAGGGACTGAACTGCCTACACAGTTTCATCTTATTCTCTGATAAAGCCCCTTGCCTTCCCCATGATATTTATTTTCCCCTTTAACGTGTCCTGGCCAGTCTATTCGCTAAACATCGACCTGGCTGCTTCGAGGTAAAAAAAAAAGGTGATACTGTATTTGTGTAGTATTGTCTTATCTGTGCTCTATAGCCGCAATGTTCACGTATTGTTTGTGTTTGTTATATTGTGAAGCTCTCTGATATACTTTTCGTTCGGGTATATATTTTCTCCGATTTAGCTGAAGATTGTTCAGGATATGTTTGTTGTGATACCGCTTTTTGAACTGTCGCGACTGGTTTGAAATTCACCTGTCACTGTTAGAGATAGGTGACCACAATTTATGCCAAATATACGCAACTTAATATTTATAACTTTAGTGATTTCTAATTATAGCCACGTTAGTAATTGCGCATGCGCCGTATTTACCATTCGCGCGGCAGAGTTACGTGCAGCCAACGCCCTCTCTAATACTAATACAATACATAGGTCGTGGTACAGCAAACAAGACTATCTCTACATTTGCCACAATAACCATATTAAAACACGATTTCTATTTTCTCTTTTCTTTTTCAAACAACCTCGATGGGGGAGGGGGGGGGGGGGGGGGGGGCAATCATAGGACTACTCTCGACGTCGGTGCAGACAGTGACTGCGACATTAACTCATTAACCGTGTTAGACACGTGCGATTTCTATTTCATTAATATATCTGGAGTATCTCGTCTACGAGAAAACAATGGCCTGCGGTTTTGAATTGTGTTTTAATCGCGACACAGTAGTAGGGAATCACATGTCTAATAGTTGAGTTCTCTTTTCGTTGTTTCGATTAAGTGGCAGCTTGGTTCGAAATATGTTAAAACACTGGGTTTAGGTGTGCGGTAGACCTGGGTTCGACATCCGCAGTCGTTAAATTTTTTTTTTTGCCCCGGACTAAAATACATATCCTCATCTGCTCTGCCGTGGTGACAAGCACTAGCCATGTTGCCTTAATATTACAAAAAAAAAAAAAAAAAAACAGTAAATGGGTGTATAACCATTTGATAATTTAAATTTGACCATTTCGCCCTACTTATGATTGCATTGTTAAACTTTCCGATTGCATGTTACGCTGAAATTTTTTATAGATTTTCATTTATTTTCATTTAGATTTAGTTATTTCATCTGTGTTGGAATTTTAAAGCTGTGCTGTTTACAATGGCGTTATTTCCTAATTATGGTGTTTTTTTCCTGTGTTCGTTTGCTTTTCAACTGGGTTTTTTTTTTCCATCCTTCCCCAACTACTTCAATGAGGGAAAAGAGTGTTGGTTGAATTTGGGGGGAGGGGGGGGGGGAAAGCAAACTATTAACTGAGAGAGCTTTAAGTCCACAGAAACTGCTTTACCCACTTAAAGTAGCCCCAGCAGCAGTATCAGAATAGTTGTACACCAGGGCTGTTACACCATAGTGCTCTCATGTGAAGACGCCGCCGTAAGGTTATGGGCGTTCTTCTGTCGGCAAGTGAAATTTATACATCCTAACCTGAACCAGTCTGTGGCGACAGCACTATGCATGCGGAACCAAATCTTCTGGCTCACGACTCTCTGTCTACTCCGATAGTAACACTGATAGCAGTGACATTATTTTTAGTAGTTGTATGGTACTTGAAGGCATGATGTGGTAAATATTACACTAGCCCTATTCACTACCTTTTACAATTCCTGCTCCCTATTTTAGTCCAAATGGACAGGGATGTCAATGTCAGTTACAGCCAACAACAAAATATCGCCAGTTAGTGATTTTCAAATCCTTTCGAAGAGGGAGAGAGCAGTAGTCGGTGGAAGAGGGGAGGGGTAATTACTTTAAATTTAAGAGAAATATTAAAGAGCTTTACACTTGATTTTCAAGTTCTCATTGCCTAATTTGTTTATTATATTTTACTAACGCTACCTCCGCTTTTCTATTTTTTACGACTTACTTTGTTATTCACAAGTACAGTTGTAGCTTTACTTCCGTCCCCTATAAAAATACAAACAACTTTAGCAGGTGATAACCAAATAACTATATATATAT